>WOUH02000022.1:7156898-7172210 GCA_009936405.2 Stevia rebaudiana | reverse complement strand
ATCATTTTTATGTGTACAGATGAGTGGGACTGACTCTTGAATTATTGAAGAAAAAAATAAAAATTTGTGTGTATCACATTACTAATTATTTTGATTATAATGCCCAGCACTTGAATAATTGTTTTGTTGCAATGTTTAATTTATAAATCTTCTTAGGATGCTGCAAATACTTAGAGAGTTCTCAACAGATCAAGTTTTGAGCCTCTATGTCATTGATGACATTTGGGAGTTTATGGATGCCATTTAAGTAAGTTGTTGATCATTCTTTTAGGTTTTGTTTGTTATGAGTAACAAATGGAATAAACTTTGTAATGTAATGAGAATGTCATAAACTGAGTCATTCGTTTTGATCATCATATGTGGTTAGCGAAAGTTTCTTATTTTATAGTTGGCGCCCTGTTAAATAAATATAGCGACAATTTAATTTACAGAAATAATTTCTTTTCTCTATTCATTTATAAGTTTTTTTTCAGGATTGGAAGCGTATAGCATCTATGCTTCTGGATGAAAATCCACCAATTGAGCTTGCAGATGATGATGCTACCAATCTGATCTATTATTTTGTGCTTATGTAAAATAGCTGTTGGTGAGAAAATTCTTCCTGCTGCTGACCTTAGGAAACAAAGTCACACTAAATCTCAACGGGTAATTGATTTTCTATTTGTTTATCTTTTTCAACAAGACGGTTATAACGCTGCCAGAATGAGATCAATCCTAAAAAAAACTTATAAATGAATAGAGAAAACAAATTATTTCTGTTGGTGAGAAAATTCTTCCTGCTGCTGACCTTAAAAGTTATTTCTTGGTTTGTTGGACCATATATAATGTGGTCAATATAGTGGTTTAACTATATTCCATTCTTAACATTTTTTATTATTCACATATTTATTAAATGTTCAACATAAAACATAATAAATTACTTTATAACGGGTATATAATATTACAAAATCTCATTAAGCCCTTTAAATGAGTACCATATTGAATATGCTTTTTATGTGTTTTTTTCATTTATTTACAATTGTTAATACTTATAAATTGTTAATTTTATTTATTGTCAATGCTTTTTATCTGTTTTTTTTTTTCATTAAGCCCTATAAATATATTTGGTGTAATCATATTCCAAAAGTGTTTGGTTTTAACCAATTGTTGTTTTTTTTTTCAATTGACAGGATATATTTCAAAGCAGTAGAAAGGATATAACTATATACTTTTAGCAAGACCAGTGTTTACTCCAAACATAGAGGTAGTTTTAAAATATGTTTTTTTTGGCTAATTATTTTATTTACCATCTTTTTTTATCCCCTCAATGTTATACTCAACTAATTTCTGTAAGGCTATTTATACAAGTTTTTGTTCTGATTTCCAGAAGCTGCGATCAAATAGTTAGCGATTCAAACGCACCTGCAAGTTGACTGTATCTATAAGAAATCCAACCGCAATTGATATAACAAAGGATCATATGTTTTATCCCTGTAAGATATACTTCATATAATTGATATCATGTGCATATATGACTAATTGTTTAAATTTCCAAGAAAATAAATGTTTTGAAAAACAAAAAACTCTTAAATTATTTAAACATTTTATAATTTATTTGAAACATTCAGATATTACAAAATCATCGCAAATATTTGAAACATAACATAGCATCATGGTTGGTGGTGAGAACTTGATGCTTGGGTTGATTGTTGGGGTGCTTGTGAAGATTGAGATTGTTTCCTACCACCAATAGAAGTCATCTATTGTGATTACAATATATGAACAACTTGTGATGATGACGTATTGTTTAAACGTTCTTTTAATACAGGATCTTTAAAATAATTTGAGCCATAGATTTGTTTTGCTACGTTTTGATTTACTAATCTACATACCTGTGTTATCTCTTATAGATTCAAAGACAAAGACAACAATGCATGCCTGACAGATTTTTATGACCCATTCTACGTGTTTCATTTTTTCTTTATGCTCATGAACTTGTATTTCAAGTGCTATGACATGAGTGGATCTTTGTCAATGTTGTTTCTCTTTGTTAGACATAAGTTTTAATGCAGCATGGTCATGGATGCTATTATTCAATTTATTTGGCAAGAAAGAAACTTGAGATTATTCAACTTCAGTCCACATGATTCACCGTCATGATGCAAGTACTTAGACATGGATTTTATTTTTGAATCCCTATATTTACGTCTAATATCTTTTTTATTAATGTATTTGGATTTTTGTTTTTAAATGACTATTTGTATGAGAATTTATTTTCTTATTAATGTGTTTGTTATTAGTTAATTAACGCTCACGAGAATATAAAACTAACAAACTAAGCATAGAAATATCATGAGAGGATTGCTAAAATACCACAAAATCTGTAAATTATTGCCGCCGCCGCATCGCGCGGGTTTCCTCCTAGTATATATATATATATATTACATACTTACCCAGAATTAACTTACTGAATTACTATAGTATATTCTTATTTTTAGTATGAGATTTTTACATATTTCTCATTTATAAGATCATCAGTTACATATTTTTGTTAAAATCAACTTATTGAATGAACTGTATACCCGACTCTTGACGTTTTTGTATTGTAATCGTTTAAAGCATTGATATTTGTTTATTTCATTTTGGGAATTACAAAAAAAGTGTAAATCATGTAGAATATGTAATTGATGCTATTAAGAAAGATATATGTAAAAATCCTTTAGTAAAAATAATGATAAAATAGTTATTCAATGTGTTAATTAATGAGTAAATATGTAATATATATATGTTTTAAGAAGAGAAAATATGTAATTAAGTTTTTAGTTTGAGAAAAATATGTAATTAATGATCTTAGGAATGGGAAATATGTAAATGCCCATTTTTAAAATTTTAATATGTTGTTAAGTTTATAGTGTTAAGTGTGTTAATTTAGAAAAATTCGAATATAGGGACTGAAATGTGAAAACATTAATGAAATAGGCAGATTTTGTGATTCCTCTAAATTGGAAATCATAAAGCTTTCGTCAATTAAAACCCTAAACCCTACCCAATCGTGCTTCGTCCTTGCTTTTCCATTTTCAGTAAAACCCTAACAAAACCTTAAAAGCTTCAATCTTGCCTGAAAAAATGCCATTGGGAGACAATTTAGGTGACAAAAACGACTCCAAATACTGTGGTGTAGAGACGGAGTTCAATGATGACATGCCTCATGTTCTTTCTTATAACATTAATGGCGGATTTGACTTCGTCGTAGCTCCTCTGGTTAGTTTTATTAGTTACGTGCGCATATGTTTCGTAATCTGTGTGTTTTTCGTTTCTCTGTGTCTACATTTTTGTTTTCGTATGGTTTGAGTGTTTGATTGTTTTCATATCTCTCTCATTCTGGTTCAATGATCATTTAGAGGAAATTTGGAAATTGGGGACTCTGATTGAATTTGGTTCTAATTAATGTAGATTACATTAATGACTATGCATATTCTGGTTGATATTGAATTTGTGAAAGAACATGATCACGATTACATCATTTTTTTTCTTGATTCAAGTCCTGATTTTGTGTTTCAGATGGAACCTGGATACAGACCTAGTTTGTTTAACAATGTTAGCAAAGAATCAAGTGTTCTTCCATTTGCTGGATCTGACTTGGTTTTAAGTCCAGCACAATGGAGCAGTCATGTTGTTGGTATATAATATTATCCCACGGTTACTTCATCTTTTATAAAAAAATTATTTTTTAAGATCCTTTCAGTAGCTATAGTGTTAATTCTTACTTTTTACCAGGAAAGATTAGCTCGTGGATTGATTTGGATTCAGAAGATGATGTTCTTCGGGAGGATTCTGAAATTGCTTTGAAACAAGAATTAGCTTGGGCTTCTCATCTGTCTTTACAGGTTTAAAAACCTTCAATGGTTTTGCTTTGATGATTATAATTTTAAGCAAATTAATAACTTTTTTACTTGATATCTTTGTTTTTTATTTAACTTACAATGCAAGTTGTAGTTTTGGAACTTAAATATGTTTGTTCTACTTCAGGCGTGTCTTCTTCCTACACCAAAGGGAAATTCTTGTGCTAATTATGCAAGATGTGTGAACCAGATTCTACAAAACCTTAATAATATGCAGGTATAGTAACTGCATTTACACAGTAGTTTTCTTCTTTATTTATTTATTCTTATTTTATTTTATTTTTATTTTATTTTTATTTTATTTTTATTTTATTTTTGTTTTAAAGTTGTGGCTTAGGATTCCTCTAGTGAAATCTGATGAGAATGATGATGATTCTGTAAATGGGACTTCTGATGGCATGGTGAGTGTCCTTTTATTTTAAAAGATTTTATTTATTTTTATAAAGTTTGTATCTGTGTACTTAATTATATTTTATTTTTATTTGTGACTCTGTAGGTAGTAGAATCTACTGACTCTTGGGAATTATGGAATTCTTTTCGTGAATTATGCGAACATCACTGTCAGCTGTCAATTGCCCTTGATGTTCTGTGAGTATACAGACTATTTTGTGCAGTTTAAATAATTTTTACAATATGCATCATCATATCTATTACTAAACATTAATAACTATAATTCATTAGAATTGATTTTTAAGTTATGCATTTGTTGACACTTGATAGGTCTTCACTTCCTTCAGAAAATTCACTAGGGCGTTGGGTCGGAGAGCCTGTCAAAGCAGCCATTGTTCATACTGACGTATGAATTTTTAAACTTATTTTAATTTATCTTTTTTTTTTTTACTAATCCAAGTTAATTTTAGATACATCAAAGTAACATTTTTTTTTCCAATTATTAGTCTTTCTTAACAAATGCACGGGGTTACCCTTGTCTATCCAAACGTCATCAGAAGCTGTTAAGTGGTTTTTTCTACTATTCAATACAGGTATATAACTGCTTTTTTCAGTTATGTTTTTTCTGACAATTTTTAAATCCCTTATAATTACTTAGTTTTTTTTTTTCAAAATTTCTTAGATAGTGCTTTCTGGAAAGGCGATGCACAAGCTTCCAGCTGTGAATTCACAGTCTAGTTCTGCACAAACTGATAATAACGCCCAACGTAAGTGAAAAACATTAAGATATTATAACAAAATAAATCCATGATGGTGGTTTTGTTATTTTTTTTATACAATCAGAAATTCAAAGACATGAAATAAGGTCGTATTTGGACTATGTTGCCTATTTATATCAAAAGATGGAACCACTTCCCGAACAAGAAAGATTTGAGGTAACATCTCAAACCCACCGTCTTTATTGATCCGTTTGTACAAATGCAATTTTTTTTTATTTACATTTTTATTAACGTTGACCCTAATTCATTTATGCAGCTTGGTTACAGGGATTATCTACAATCTCCCTTGCAAGTAAGTTCCTTTTACAAGTTTGGTGTTCTAATTTTGTAAAATTTTAAATCTTCTATGCAGACAGTTAATGTAGTTATTCGCTTATTCTTTTTGTTGCAGCCTCTCATGGATAATCTTGAAGCACAAACTTATGAAACATTTGAAAAAGATAGTGTCAAATACATCCAGGTATTACATAATTTATTGGTGTTAATTGTTTTATTTCTTGTATTTATTTATGAGATGGTGATTATATATTCTCAGCTATTTATGTTTGTTAATTCTTATTAATGTACACATGTAATTGTCAGTATCAAAGGGCAGTAAGTAAAGCATTGGTTGACAGAGTCCCTGATGAGAATGCATCTACAACAACCGTTGTAAGTTTTATTATTTATTCTCCATTTAATAAAAAGTCATCTGTTTTGCCTTAAATTTTCTTACAGTCTCCTTTTACTTGAAATGTGTGATTAATTAAACCCTAATTGTTGTTTTGCAGGTATTGATGGTTGTAGGTGCTGGTCGAGGACCTCTCATTAGAGCATCATTACAGGTATTCATATTCAGTATAGGTGCCAATTTTGACCCGTTTACTTATAAATGAGTTGATTATGACTTATGAGTAGTTTTTATGTCTAACGAATTAGAAGTAATAAATGGATATTTTGAAATTTTGAAAAATAATAAACAAGGCTGCCGAAGAAACTGGACGCAAGTTAAAAGTTTTTGCTGTAGAAAAGAATCCAAATGCAGTTGTTACGCTTCACGTAAGTTTATTTTAATCGTTTTGTTTTCTCTTTTGTTTGTATCACTAAATTTACCTTTTTTTCTGTTTAATCAAGTCTGCCTTCTTGACCTTTTTTTATTCTTTTTATATAATAGAGCTTGGTTAAATTAGAGGGATGGGAAAATAATGTGACCATAATATCATGTGACATGCGTTGTTGGGAAGCTCCTGAGAAAGCTGACATTTTGGTTTGCGCGCTTACTAATAAACATTTTCACATTTTTTATATATTTAATCTAAATTCACAGCTTACAGTTTCAGTGTATTTGAATTTAGGTGAGTGAATTACTCGGGTCTTTTGGTGACAATGAGTTGTCACCCGAGTGTCTTGATGGAGCTCAACGGTTTTTAAAGCCAGATGGCATTTCAATTCCATCATCGTATGTATATTATGTACGGTTTGATTAAATTTGATTGATTATTTATCAATTTTTATTAAATTTAGTTTGTTATTTTTTTTTGTTAGGTATACAAGCTTTATACAGCCTGTGACTACATCGAAGTTGTATAATGACGTAAGTTACTTTTCTTTATGATTTTCTTATTCATGTTTTTAATATATTATGTATCTAACGATTTAATTACAGGTTAAATTGCACAAAGATCTTTTACACTTCGAAACTGCATATGTTGTAAAACTGCACCGTTTGGCAAAACTTTCGCCATCTCAGTCTGTGAGTTTCCTTCATCTTTGACATATTATTTGACTATTTGATTTAACTTAAAACGTAAAAGTGCATTATTTATTTACTAAACTATGATTACTTTTATTTGTTATTTTTTTTTTTTCAGGTCTTTACCT
The DNA here is from genome assembly GCA_009936405.2 of Stevia rebaudiana. Classification (NCBI taxonomy): domain Eukaryota; kingdom Viridiplantae; phylum Streptophyta; class Magnoliopsida; order Asterales; family Asteraceae; genus Stevia; species Stevia rebaudiana. The sequence continues at coordinate 7,165,300 of WOUH02000022.1, read as the reverse complement.
TTACTCATCCAAACTACTCGCCCAATAAAACTAATCAACGGTACAAGAAACTTCGGTTTGATATCCTCAGTGAGACCGGATCATGTATTGTTCATGGTATAATTAATTTATAAATGCAACAATGATTTATTTTGTCAGTTAACAGCATAGTCATGGAGCTTATAATTTTTTTAACAACTGCTTATAGGATTTGCTGGCTATTTTGATGCAATACTTTACAAAGATGTGCATCTTGGAATTGAACCAACAACTGCAACACCAAATATGTTTAGCTGGTATTTTTTTTTTTTTAAGGTTTCAAGATTATTTTATTTATGACATCATAATTGCATTTATGCTATTTATGCAGGTTTCCAATATTCTTCCCATTAAGGTCACCCGTGTATGTGAAGGCGGGATCTCATTTGGATTTTCACATTTGGCGGTGTTGTGGCAATACCAAGGTAAACTGTTTTTAATGGGTTGTCTGCAAATCTTTTTGAATTCAGTATAAAAGCTAATTTACTCAAATCAAATTGGTTAAAATAAAAATAAATGCTTTTAGTAAAAAGCGTCGAACAGGTAAAAATTAACCTGTTTTGTCAAAATATAAAAAAATACAAAACGCGTTGTGTCATCAATATTAACCTGTTTGACCTGTCACCTGTCCAACCAACCTGTTTTGCCACATAAATTAAAAAAAAAATTTATTATTATTTTTTTTAATTTGTGATGTAGGTTTGGTATGAATGGGGTGTGACATCTCCAACAGCATCTCCCATACACAACTGTAATGGACGATCATATTGGGTTGGTTTATAACCCTAATGTGGATCAAAGTCAAGGAAGCCATGTTTAAAATCTTTATGATGTTTGTAAACCGAACAAAATGTTAGTATGGTTGACTTTTCAAGTGGGTCCTGATCCAATTGTAAGTTCTGGTATGTAACCCGTCTGATGTATGGCTTAAATGGAGAAATTTTGTTCACATTGCTACATATTCTGAAGTCAGCTGTTTTTGATCATTGGTTTTGTTTTAATGTTGTCATATTATGTGGCAACCTTTAAAATAAGACTTGATTTTATTGGTGTGATCTGATTTAAAAGGTATTTCTAAAGTTACTTGTATCATGTTATTTCTGTCAAATCACATGAAACATGCGTTACAAATTTACATACAACTGAGGTTACATTTCTTCTTTGATAGATCAACTAAATGTAACAATCACACAGCTAAAGCCTAAAGTTGACTTTTTTAAAATTTAATAATTATTTTCACATTTCAACTAAATTTAATAAGAGTAGATGTCTGAACCGAATGGTTAAAATGTGGGCATGCAAAAATCATGATTATTTTGTTTATTCAACCAAAATTACGATTTAGTAATCTTGAATTCAGTTTGGCTATCGGTTTTTGGATTAGAAATCTGATACACAAAATCTTGCCATTATTCAGATTTGATATCCGAATTCAACAAAATAAATTTGTTTTTTCACACAAATCTCACTTGGATCGGTATGGGTTTCCAAATAGGCTCCATTAGGTCAACCAACCAATCAGGTCACCAATGAGGAATCATAAACATGAAAAAACCCATTGCCACAGTGAAACCACTGATAAGTATATCATATATAAACCTCGCAAAACAAGAGACATGTTAAATGGGTCACTAATGTAACAAAAAAAACATAGTTCCCAAACTCTGAAGTTTACAAACTTTTAGCAAATGTGCAGAAACAGCCACAGTGAAGAACTTCAACAACTAACTCTGGATTCACATAAACCTCTGAAACAAATTGAACCAATTAAGAGTTTAAGTTAGACCCATATATATCAACAGGATAAAATAAAAATATATAAATAGATAAGATGTCAGCTTTGAATATTACCAAAATTTGTTGGTTTCTCATTTGATATACAATAATACTTGATGCATATTACATTGCAGTAGATATTGTTTAATTGTAGCATCCTTGAGATACAACCTGTGTCCCTATATTTGATGTCAAAAGTGTTCCTCTAAAACCTCCATCTGATTGTTGCACCTCCATTTTTGTATCAGATAGCTCCTCTAAAAAATGCAAAAAAAATATTAAAATAAATTAATTATAAGCATAAGTTTATTTCTCATCATGCAAGAACAAATCTTATAATTCGATGTTACCATAATATAAAAATGACCAAAAAAAAAGTTTTTAAAAAAATTTAAAAATAGCAAAAGTGTTTGCATCAAATGACCTGCAATGTCACGATTCTCGTGGATCTCTGAATCGGTCACCCATAAAAAATCTCCTGGGAATATACAAAGATCAGCAAGAGTAGAAGTTTCTCCATTAACAATCTTGGATCCTTTGTGAAGTATCTGGTTTTCCTTCACAATCTGCAAAAAGTCAACTCTGTTAGTTTCAAATTTGACAAAAATAAAATAAAAGAAAACATACCCCAAAAGATTGCCAAATCATCATCTTCAGTTGATATAGAGTTGTAGTGCCAGAAACATTCAAGTTTACTGAGTTCCCATAAGACGTCTTTCTAGAACGTTTAGAGATTCGCCGATTATTTGGCTCCAACATGTTTCCAGAACCTTCTAGAATATACTTTGGCGGTTCTTTCCCGCGAACAAAACAAACGCATATATCTTCATTACAGTAGTTTAGTTTCCTCACTAATTCACAGCTTTCTCTTTCACCAATGCAATCTTCACATACCTACAAATAAGTAACTAACACTACATAAAGATATTATCACACGCGGTAATCTTTTTATTTGTTTTAAGAAATTAAATTAAATATACCTCCGGATGTGTTTTAATTGTGGGTCCCTGAGATTCGGTGTCACCATTTGCATCATCAAGAGAGTTAACATTTTCCTCTGTGATTGGCATATCATCAGATGTACCAAACATATTATCTTCAACAGAATTACTTAAATCAATTTCAGCAAATATGCCTTTTTCCTCATTACCATTCCAGTCATTGCAAAATAATGTCCAATCATTTTCAGTAATAATTGTCAATTCATCTACCTGTAAAAACATCAATTTTAGTTGCTTAAAAATTATAGAAAAAAATAATTAACAGGAATTATGAGCTTACAGTGGGACCCTTTTGGAGAATTGCACCACGTTTGCGTATAAGACTAGGAGGTCTATGAAGAAGTCTTGAGTGCTGTTTAGATTATAAAATAAATTCCATTTGAAAACCATTGACAATTATTAAAAAAAAAATTACAATAGATAAAAAAAACAAAGAGCTAATTACACATATGGTCCCTGTGGTAACAAGTTTGAGTTTTACTTTATCAGCTATGTAACGGGTTGGGATATTAAGAGTAACTTTTCCGATAAATTAGGGTGAAATGACCAAATACCCTTTGCCTTTTCACCCTTTAACTACTCAAAAAGTCAGGGTATTTTGATGATTTCAACCTAAATTAAAGGAAAAGTTAACTAATAGTTAATGCCCAAATTCGTTAAAAATTGGAAGCATGAAACCCAAACATGTTACATTAAATCTTAGTACCTAAACAACTAAACCTATTACTTTTTAGCAAACCATAAGGACCATTAGTGTAATTAACTCAAAAACAAAAAATAGTAACTACATTAGGAGATAGAAACATTTAAAAACCTGTTCACATTTCAATGCTTCAATTGCACTATTAAGGTTTTCTGGTTCTTCAGTAGAAGATGCATTTTTGCCAACTGCTGTAACGTAGGATCGCCATTTTGAAAGCCAAGAAGAAGGTAACAAATAGTATTTACTTTCAGAAACAAGCGGTACACTTTTTCCAACAGCTAATTTCTCATGAGATTGACGTTGTTTTATCTTAAAATCCCTACAAGTTGAAAACTAAAGTCAATTAAAAAAAATCAAACCCAATTTACTCTTTCAAAAGAAACTTATTTATTTAATTAAAATAACCTTAGGGTGTTATCCATGCATGTCACTTCAGAGAGATCATCACAGCACTGAGGACACATTTCAGAGTCAGATGGAAAAACTGAACAACCAATCATATCATCAGGTTTTACTTCATTGGCTGATTTATAAATAAAAACCCATAAATTTTCTGGTATTAGAACCCGTTTAGCTCCAGAAGCTTGTTCAGGCATAAGTGATCCATGTGGGCATCTAATTGAAGCTGTTGGTCCAGTATCAGCTTCACATGGTGAGTCAACATTTCGCCTTCGTACCCATTGACTCAACCTATTTAAAAAAAAGGAAAATAAAGAAAATAACATATTACTTTATTTAAGAGGTTGAACTGTAATATATATAACTTAAAACATACCATGATTTGGAAACATAGTACAACTGCCCATCGGGATATTTTCCAGCAAGTGCTGACTCAGCAAGTTCTCTCATTGATGTTCTTCCATCTCTATAGCTATCTGCACTAACTGTAGCGCGTGCAGTTTCCATAAGGCATTCGATGCAGCAGTCATCTTCACCCAATGCGGGACCACCTTCATACTTGATTTAGAAATAAAAAAAAGTGTAATCAGCTATAACAACACATTAATCCAGCAAAGAAGTATGTACTGTTGAGATATCTACAAAAAACACTTGATATATTTTGCAAATTACTAGCATGATAATAATTATTATTATTATCATGTTTGGTAAGGTACCTTGGTAGATAATGTATTCCACGCCTTGGCTGATAACCGTTTCATGGAGCTAATCTTTGAAACCGGTACTTTCCCGTGCATACATTGAATTGGTTTATTGTCAATTGTGCTGCAGAAAAATAAAATCATCACATCTTAAATCATAAAGAATATAAACATAAAACCAAGAGTTAGTTACACAGATTGTACATGTTTGTGGAAACTAACAGGTTTGGGTACTGTTTAAAGTAAAACGTTTGGGTTTTATGCTTTCAATTTTGTAACGAGTTTGGGTATTAAGGTCAACTCCCGTCAACTCTTCCATTAAATTAGGGTAAAAATGACTAACATACACTTTGACTTTTTTAAAGTCAAGGTCAACAGGTAAAAAGTCAAAGAGTATTTTGATCATTTCAACCTAATTGAATAAAAAAGTTAACCGAAGGTAGCCTTAATGCCCAAACTCGTTACAAAATTATAAGCACAAAACCCAAATATGTTACTTTAAACCCTTAGTACCAAAACATGTTACTCTTCGCAAACCACATGGACCATTTGTTTAATTAATTCTAGAACCAATGAAAAAGAAAATGTAAACAAGATTTATAACTCACGTAGGATCGATGTTATCTGCCCATTGACGTAGCCAATCTACTGATATCCACCAAAATGACTCATCATGTGACTGCACAAATGCTTCAGAGATAATTGATCTAACCTCCTGTCGCCTCTCAGTAATAACTGCCAGCATGGCATCTTTCTTGATTTTGTATTTTTCACAAGATTCAACATATGACCTATTCAACTCACTAACTTCCTTAAAAAGATGAGATGGAAGGTAAACATCACCGTCAAGTTTTTGTTCGTTAGATCCCATTTGAGGTTTTCTATCACCATTGGTTTGATTCCTTAAAGAATACATCAACATATAAGCATCAGTTGAAGAGAATGTTTGTACATGTTTATTAGTTTCAGAAGATGAAGCATCCATATGATTATGGTTTCCATTAACAACACCATTGGGTTCTGTTGAACAAGATTGTCCAGCTGGTACAGGTTCTACAGGTTTAGTAGGTGTATTAGATGAACTACCACCAAAAGGATGTTGACCCAAATCAGATACATCTTCATCATCAAATTCCCACCATAACCCTGTATCTTGATCTTTAATATGAGCTACATAATGGCCACTGTTAACAGCAGCACCTTTGTGGATTAAAACTGCTGATAAATCATATAACATTTCAGATCCATTTTGTTCAGATAACCATCTTGCCATATCCAGTTGTCCAGGAAAACTAAACGCAGAAGTTATCTTCTTCTTCGTTGTAGTCTGTGAAGCATATCAACGTGTCAATGAAGAGATTTGAGTTTAATGTTAAAAAAAATGCTTACATAAAAAATAAAAACAAAGAGACAAAAGTGTATGCATACTTACATTAGGAAGAAAAACACAACGTTTTAGTTGGAAAATAAGGACAGGTGGCAGTGACTGTAGCTTGATGCTGCGTGTAGCATTTACGCGAGTTGCACATGAACTACAAAAATATTGATTATCTCCTTGAAGCTCCTCAACAGAAAGATAATCATCTAAACTTTCATCTAAACCTTTTAAACCCTTCACATTTAATTCAACTCCATAAAAATCTTCAACATTTGACGAGGCTTCTGATTGATTCCCACATTTTGAACACCTAAGTAATCCAATAAGTAATAAAAAGAGATAAATCATCATTCATGATTCATATCAAGTAATTATCATAGTATATAAATCATATAAACTTACTTTGTCACATGCGAAACACCTCCACGAAAGAGATCTTGAACAACGATTCTGGCCTTAGAAAATTTTGAACAACTCAAACATTGTTCAAGCAATGAAAAAAGCAATGTAAGAAACTCATGACTATCTTGCTGAATACCATTATCTAACGATAGAGCTTCAATAAAAGGAGCTGAATCAATAAACGCCATTTTACTCGCATGAAGCTGTGCAAAAAGGCGAGCAATTTGATTTAAAACAGGTTGTTTTTCCAACACCTCTGACTCAACAGACAATACACCTTCTCTGAAAGATTTATTCATGTATAAAAACTGAAGTATGCTGTTTGCATAACATGTGGCTCCAAGATTTGTTAGTCCAGCTGGCGTGTCGAGTGAATCACGAAAATCTTTAGAAGGGTCGGGACCGAGTGAAGAAACAATTTCAGAAGTTTTTTGCCATAATCCAGATTTGCGGTTACCGTTTGGTGGTGGAATTAGTCCACAAAAACAGTTGGGGTTATCTTTTGTGTTCACCCTGCATCCTTGATAACAGACCGGTTTTCCAAACATATATAGCTGCTTTATGTCATCTTTTGACACTTCACCAGATAAGTGAATTTTCCTATTAAAAAAACAGTTACAAAACTTAACAAATAAAAATCAGATAACCGCCAAACTTCATAGATATGCTGCAACTCTGCAAGTAGCAACATGTTTTTAACTGTGTAGCATAAGTTATCTCAGTTTTTTATTAGGAGAGCATTAGGTTAAGGTGTTGTTTTTAAATCAAAATTTGATATTCTATAAATAAATTCCACCTGAGTTTAAAATTGCCAAGATAATAGGTCCAAGATGACATAAATATATAATAAATTTCCATCACACAATTGGACTTCCTAACAAATTTTGAAAAGGTTCTACATGTTATTGTGGTACGTTTTAGGATATTAGATGAATCTACAGTAAATAACAACTAATTTGAAGCAAACTTTATCGCAAAGAAAACCCTAAATTTTCAAATTCACGGTGAGAATGTAACAATCCAATCCTCAAAACACAAAATGTACTTCCAAATTCTATTCAGAAAACCAAAATCAAAATCATTATCACACTACTGGCGTTAAAAACATCCAACCAAACTTCAGTCACCTGTATAATTCAGAAATAACTTCAGCATTATTGTCCGATCGTTGTCTCTTGTTTTTGTTGCGCGTACTAGGTCGATTACTCATTTTATCATCAATCAACTCGAAAACTGCAAAATAGGAACTTCAAATACTACAGAAATTAGTTAAAATCATGGAAAAAATGAACTTTAATCGAAACGCACAGACAATTTAGGGTTTTAGTTCTAAAAAACAGAAAAACGAAAAAAAAAAAAATTCTGTTCAAATCAATAGCAAATTAAACATAGAAAGCAAATAGATAAAGAAAAATTACCGGTGCAGATTGCGATTGTTTATCCTCTTTGGTGCAAAATTAGGGCTTGATTAAAATTTGTGATGATTAAAAATCAGACGAAATTTGCATCGTGACGTGAAGTTTGGGCACAATAAGGAGAGATACAGAGTCAGAGAAATAGTAGTCCTCTTTAATCACCCTTAGTCGTTCCTTTCGATTTATCTTATTTTTTATCAATATTTTATAAAATGGGTAAAAGTGTGACACTCGAACATCAACGGTAAGTTTATTCTCATGTCATTATTAACTCTAGATCGTCAAAACACATGTATTCGACCAAAATTAACATGACCCCTACTTCTTCTACTCTTCTAGTGCATTAGATTGTCTTTTTTAAGAAAAAAATATATCCTTATTTATTTGACTAATATGATTGTTTTACTTGCATTTTTTTATAAAAACTTTAATCAAAACCGAGTTGTACATTATACTGCACAAGTCATAAAAAAAAAGTTGTTAATGTGTGGCACCCCGGGCTTCGATGTAACACCCCGCTCCCCGGCCCCCAGCCTCCGGCCGGTCCAGGCAGCGGTCGGTGTTACTAACCGGGTCAGCACAACAGCAGGATCGAGTCAACCGGTTTAT
>WOUH02000022.1:7146291-7156798 GCA_009936405.2 Stevia rebaudiana | reverse complement strand
AATCTTTATTTCACAAAATTACTGAGTTACATTAGGGTGATGACCAGATTACAAATAATACAAGGCCGGAATCGGATTATAACCGGACTTGAAAACCGCCAGTTGTTATATTGCTAAACAAAATTTTAAGCAAAATATGACATTTCTTAACTTTATAAAGTGTCACCTTGACCACCGGGCCAAAACCGATACAATTAATGGGCAAATATAGAACCAAGAGTTGAACCGACACTAACATAAGTTTCGGAAAGAACTGTGTTAGTAGAGGAGTTCCATGAGTTGACCCATAAAATGAAATCTCCTACACATAATACACACATTAACATCTAGGGGATGGTTCATAAAACAATCACTCCTTGTGCTAGAACTCAAGAACCATGGTTAAATGAACTTTAAATATTTCCCTTTTGTTCACACGTTACTATTTTTGAAAACGAATTGCAACATTGAATCACAAATTTTTCTCTCTTTCAAACGAGTATAATGAAGTCATAATAATAAAAGAAAAATAAAAAATCACACCAATTGTTACACATGGCACATATGCTTATGAAGTTAATTCACATATTTATATCACATACCTTAAAGCTAAACTATAAAGCTGAATTCTAAAAGCTAACCTTTAAACCATAAAGTAAAACCCCAAACTCTGAAGTTAAACCCTAAAAGCTAAACCTTAAAAGCTAACATTTAAACCCTAAAGCTAAACCCTGAACCCAAAGCTAAACCCTAAAGATAAACCTTAAAAGCTAAACCCTAAAAGCTAACCCTTAAACCCCAAAATTTGACGTGAATATTTTTAATATATTTATATATATCTTCATTTTACTTATTTAAAAGAGGATAAAATTGATGATAAATGATGCAATTTGTTTTAACCTATAAAGAAATATGAAATTTTTGAAATCCATTTAAGTGGTAGATTTTTGATTCTCACCCAAGAAAATGATTCTCATTTCAACCTTCCCCTTAACATTTATCATACATACATACTTTTACCAAAACAAGTTTCACATGTAATCCTCAAAATCGGACCCGAACCATTTAGGACTTATTTAGTCAAGTGAGAACCGAATCGGCTTACCAGGTCGGTTCCACGGGTTTCATGGGTCGACCCGCAAAATGTCCAGTCCTACATATAATAGTTCGAAAAATGCAAATCAAAATTATGCAGGGACGAAACATGTAGTTTACTACTTTACTTTAATTTAAAGCTTTAACCATTCAAATTATTACGGCAGTCTATAAAATCCGTCGGAGATACAATCACCTACTTCCTCTGCTTCTCAGTAAGTTTGTTCCCCGAGATTGCCGGAAAATAGGACGATGAAGACACCCATAGAACGGAGGAAATGGATGGTATTAGTGGCGACGATGTGGATACAAGCGTTTACCGGTACGAATTTCGACTTTCCGTCTTATTCAACCCAATTGAAATCCGTACTGGAAATATCACAAGTGAAGCTGAATTACTTGTCAATGGCGTCGGATTTCGGTAAATTGTTCGGATGGTGTTCCGGTGTTTTGTTATTTTATTTTCCGATATGGGTTATCGTTTTCATGGCTGCTTTCCTCGGTTTGTTTGGTTACGGTCTTCAATGGCTTCTTGTTCAGAGACTCATCTCGTTGCCTTATCTCATGGTCAGTTATTAGATTACGGTTTCACTTTCATTGCAATTTATTCCTTTATTTGTGTTTCCTTAAGCTAAATTTACTAATTTAGGGTTTACTTGTGCTTGTTTATTGCTTGAAAATTGAATGCTAGATACGAAATCAATGAAAATATTAGGATTCCTACAATTCTACACCATTGTGTTGATTTGAGATAAAAAGATTTTGACTTTGAGGGTCAAATGAGCTGAAGTTTTACTTTTTTGATCTAGAATCTGAAGGTATTTGGTGGAAATGTTGTTTGTTACTTTGATGATTGATCCTTTCTAAGGATGTATAAATGGACTTTAATTTGGTGACCAAAGTTGTTGGCTACATATTAAATTAGTTATACAACTTGCTTGATTGAGCAAGCAAACTTGTTTGGTAGTTGGTTGACTTAGTAGGTGAATGAAGATAAAACAATAACTTCTCTTTATTCAAGAAATAAAAAAAGATACAAGAAAATGGAAAATGTTTAAACGAATCGACTTCTATAAATGCAATTATGCAAATTAACCAACATTTGTAGAATATTCACGAATCATAAATGTCTTATTAAGCTCTTTAAACTTTTTATCGATCTCCTGATAATTATTTACAAATTATACCACAATCTTTATAATCGACAGGCGTTTATTCTATGTTTATCAGCGGGTTGCAGTATCACCTGGTTCAACACTGTTTGTTTCATTTTATGCATCAAAAACTTTCCCAACAACTCGTCACTTGCGCTATCACTCAGCATTAGTTTCAATGGTATAACTGCAACTTTATACAATCTCATCACCACCAAAATAACCGTACGTGATAACATTCACAACACCTCTTACCTTATTCTAAATGCATTTCTCCCATTAATCACATCCATTGCTGCATTATTCCCCATCCTCCAAAATTCCGAAAACAACCTTCAGACAGATGAAACAAATAACAAAGATGATGCACATATGTTCATGTTTTTGTATATATTATCCGTCATTACGGGCCTTTATCTTTTTGTTTTAGATACACCGTCACAAAGTATACTTGTGGTGGTGATCTTGTTGGTGGTGTTTCCTTTAATGTTACCGAAAATTGTTTATGGTCTCAAGCGGGCCCGCCATGTTGAAGGACAGAGTTACAGTTTGGTGGAAATGAACAGTTATAGTGAGTTTTCTGAACAACAACAATCAACTTCTGTGTTGAAGATATGTGGTTTTGGGGTTTTTGATAAGTTGATTGAGAAAGATCAAATGATGGTTCTTGGTGAAGAACATACTGCTAAAATGCTGGTGAATCGGGTCGATTTCTGGCTTTATTATATTGCTTATTTTTGTGGGGGTACTATTGGAATTGTTTACAGCAATAACCTAGGGCAAATTTGTCAATCACTTGGGTACGGTTCTGAGACCGAAGCAATTGTTACAATGTATTCAACATGCTCGTTTTTTGGTCGCCTTTTATCGGCTTTTCCAGACTTGGTTACCTGCTTTTACCCGCACCATATGAATACGAGTAAGTATAAGAGTTAATTACACAGACTGTCTCTGTGGTTTGCGAGAAGTAAGAGGTTTTGGTATTAAAAGGTTTAAAGTAATAGATTTTGGTTTCATGATTTCAGTTCTGTAAAGAGGTTTGGTGTTAAGGGTTAATCTTCGTTAACTTTTATGTTGAACTAGGATACCCTTCGATTTTTTTGGATAGTCAAATTTTAAGGGTGATAAGTCAAAGGGTATGTTGGTCATTTCATCCTAATGTAACGGAAAAGTTAGAATTAATACCCTAATCTTGTTACATAATTGAAAGCATAAAACCTAAACACGTTACTTTAATCCCTTAGTATCCAAACTTATTACTTTTTGTAGTGATTATTTCTAGTAGTGTAAATACATAGGTTAGTTGGATAGTTATTTTTTAGTATGCGCTGAAACAAGTTGGGTTCACTTATGCCTTATGTCGTAAGGTTTTCGTAACTTTTCTGTTAAATCAGGGTGCATGGAGCAAAACGCCCTTAGACTTTTCAAGTAGTCAAAGTCAAAGGGTATTTTGGTCATTTCACCATAATTTAACAGAAATTAGCATTAATACCCAAACTTGTTACAAAATTAAAAGCATAAAACCCAAACTTGTCATATTTAACGTTAAATTTGATACTTTATGCAGAATGGTATAATGCTAGAACCGGATGGTTAGCTCTATCACTCATTCCAATGCCCGTTGCATTTCTTGTGCTATTTTTCTCAAACAATAAGAGCGGTTTAAGTTTAGCCACCGGGTTAATCGGTATCTCCTCTGGGTTCATGTTTTCAGCAGCCGTATCAATCACATCTGAGCTTTTTGGGTCAAAAAGCACGGGTATTAATCATAACATCTTAATAACCAACATTCCATTGGGTTCATTGTTGTATGGTGTTCTTGGAGGTGTTATTTATGATCATCACATCAAAGGCGCAAAAGAAGTCGCTTTTGTTGGAGGGTCAATGGTGTGTATGGGTCGAAAATGCTATAATGAGACATTTGGGTTGTGGGGTTGTGTTTCTTTGGTAGGTTTTGGTTCAAGTTTTCTTCTTTTTTTGAGAACAAAAATGGTGTATGAAGATTATTATCATAAAAGAAACTCGGTTTTGGAGGAGAAAACTTATATTTTGTGATATGTATAGAGATGCAATGTATGCCTTCATTGGAAAGTAGAGGTTGGAAATTGGTTTGGGTTGGGCCTGAAAGTAGGTAATTGGGTTGACCCGTTGAGCCCGTACATGTTTCTCTAGTAATACAAATTTAATTTTTTAAAATAATTAATATTTTTTATATTGTTTGTGTATTCTCTTGTTTTGTAAACCTAATATGATGTATTTTCTGTATGTGTCTATCTTTCTAAACCCTGTACTATCAAGATGTTTTATGTATTAGAATGATAATATTATGTTGTATTTTTATTTGTTTTCCTGTTATAGTTATAGTAAAGATAAAAAAAACTGTTAAATATTATCAAGTAACCTGTAAAATACCAAAAGAACACTTTAAATAACTATATCTGATCCAAGCCTTGAAATTAATAACCATCACTCTAAGAAAAAAACATGTTTCAGAATTTCATATGAAACTAAATCCTAAATAACACTGTACCCCAAAACACGCCTTTTTTTTTAATCCAAATTTACAAATATAACTTAAAAAATGAAAATCAAAGAACATAAGTGAGAACTGTTAGTTATGTGAATGCAGACGCCTTATTTTGACTGGTGTATTTCCCATATCTCTTTGTAATGCCAGCATCCAATGACGTGTTCCATATCTGTTAGCAAAAATAAATAAATAATAAACCCGAAAATATAATTAGTAAATCAATTTTTGGTTACAAGACTAACTGATTAAGTGTTTTCTGCCTAAAATAAAAATTCAATAAGTAGCGCGTTGAAACCAAAATAATAGCAATATATACCTTTAATTGTCCATTAGAACCGGCAATTGCCAGCAAAAAAGGACAATCTTCTGAGAACGACAATGAAAACACAGCTCCCTGACAAAATAAACAAAAATAAAAAATAAAATAAAAATTAATAATAAAGATATGAAAAATAGTTAGACGTAAAAAGATAAAGAATTTCCATTGTTATAATTAATAGTTAAATAAAAGTAAAGACACATACAGCATTGGGATTCTGTGAAGTAATGCATGAAGGTTGGTTATTTGACAAATCCCATAGTTTGACCTGTTATTTTAAATTGAAAAAATAAAATTACTCCAAAAATGGATGACATGTAAGTATGTCATGACATGAGAGATATATTTAACAAAACTAAATACTATTTTTTTACCATTTTGTCTTGAGAACCAGTTGCAAGAAGCTGGAAATTGAGAGCATAATGTTAATTGTAATTTAAAAATAAATAAATAAATAACTAAGGTTAATTTAGATGCTTACATTTGGAACCAAAGGGTTATAAGAAATAGCACAAACTGCATTGTCATGTGCATGAAGAGTGAATTTAGGGTTTAAATTTGTGGATGAATTGGATGTTGCTGTTCTGATATCAAATCCAACAACGGTGCCATTTTCGAGACTCGTCTGGAAACAAAAACGGGTCAATTAAAATATAAAAAAACACAAACGGGTCAAATGGGTCGGATGTTAATTGTTATTAAAGTGTATGAAATTAATCCATATGTATTTTTATTAAAAAATAAAATTACTATAGTAACAATAATATTTAATCATATTTGGCTCATCAACTAATTACAGATTTTTTATAAGCTCACAATTAACAAAGAGAAAGAACCTTATTTTACCACTTGAGTTTATTTTAAATGTTTATAACTATAAAATTTCAATCATGTAAACATTTAAAACTGTAACACTAACCAGAAACAAGTGTTGGTCATGTGGGTCCCACGCCAAGCTCTCGACATCAGCATCAACAGACCACTTAAATCCAGAGTGTGAAGGAACCCTTCCATCTTTCTGCAATATAATTAGAACATTATCAACCAAGAAATCACAAGAAAGATTTTTAAACAATAATTAACTGATAAAGTTTTTAATACATTGACCGTATGTAGTAAGTACAATCAGTTTTTGAAAGTTTTAAGTGGTAAAAAGTGATTATAAACAATAATTACATTTTGATAAACAATAGGCTAATTCATTATCACTGTTAATGATGATTTGCAGCCAATCAAAGGATTTTATGAGTTGACATTCGAAGGTTGTTTATTTATAAATAATATTCAAATTATGTAAGATTTTTGGCAAGATAATCACCATGACCACTGTATGATCAAAAGATCCACTGAGAAGAACTTCATGTTCCTTATGATTCCATGCAACAGCTTGAACCTGAAAAGGTCAAACAAAAAGATTTCTAATTATGCACATTATTTAGCAAGTATGTCAAATTTGGTCTTTTTATCAATTAATTCCCAAAATTAATATGAATTTGCATAAACTCAAAACATCTTATGATTACCTTATCAGTATGATGCTCCATTGTAATCTTGCATTTTCCAGTTGCCACATCCCAAATCTTAACCATTTTATCAGCACTACCACTTGCAAGAATATTTCTAATTATCAAAGCGACAAGATGACATCAGCATTAAAATTAAAAAACCACATAAAAAATATATATAATTTGAAAACTGATAACTAACCTATAAACCTTATTCCAAGCTAAAGCAAGTACAGGACCAGTGTGACTATCTTCTTTGTACTTCATGGATTTCTGCATTAGATTTATATAATTAACAATTATATGTCGCAAAACCAAAACAAATAAATAACTAAAAAACTAATATGAAATTAAAAAAACTTATAATTAATAAATTAATTAATAAATACCTCGACGTTCTTTCCTTTCTTCTTTTTCTTCTTCTGAGCAAAACCACCTAATGTAAGTGCCGGTTCAACTTCCTCAACCTGAAGAATTAGAAAGTACGATTTGGATTAATATTTAAATATTAAGATTAAAACCTGCAATTAATCACGAAAATCAAATTTTCCATACGATATCAAGGTCCCATATTTCAATTCCAGGATGATCCATTAATCCCACAGCCATGAAATTCCCTGAAGACATACAATATCAAAAAGAGAAGTTTAAATCATTAAATTATTTGAGTAAAAAGTATTAGAATATAATTAAAACATAATTATCAAAGGAGTTGAAATTATACCTTTTTCTCCACCTTTAATTGGACAATCAAGCCATTCTGTACACAGAGGAAAAGAACTTCCAATGATTTTAATATCATGGTGATTAAACAAGTTTAAATCACCATCTGGATCTTCTATTATATAAACCTGTTTCAACTATTATATTATCACATGAAAATATAAAGATTAAATAAAAACTAAGGTGTAATAATCTATTACAATCACATGCCTGTAACTGACTCATTTCATCCTCAGTATGCGCACAAACTACAACCGCATCATCAGATCTTATGATCATGTCTTCAAGTTCTTCAGAATCATCATCCTAAAGAAATAGAACCGAATTTACAATGCTGCAATTTTATTATTTTAACCTTGAAATTTAAGTGCAAATTATGAAATATGCGACTTACGTTTGTATCTTTGAGATACGGGTCTAAATCGTTGCTAGGATAGAAAGTGTTGTTAAGACCCGAACCAAATAAGTCAATCGCTGATTAACACAAATAAAACCATCAAAACATGTTGCAGAATTTGATAATGTCGAGATATATTTAACATACTTAATACAAATTAATACCATCATCTTCATTATCATAATCATCCATGTTTAGTTCATTTAAACCATCTGCAATGTCAGGAAAACTGGTTTCACCAGCTTGCTTTCCAAGTGCATTTGCTGCACATAACGCCTGCTCGATTTCATCAGGTTTTTTGGTTGCTTCAACACTCATATCTTCATCATGTTCATCATTCTCAACATCTTCACTGCAAATTTCAGACATTGAGAAAATCTATAACTTAACATACAGCAATGTAATTTAATTAACTGAACAAACACATACACAATTTCCTGGAGGGTTAACTTCTTCATCATCTCAATTTCCTCTTTTGAAAGAGGATCAGCTACAATAGGAACAGATTTCGAAGCCCCTTTCGGAACCCATGATATTGATGAAATCATCGCTCAAAATCTTCTTCAACAAAGACAAAACAATTCAATAGTTATTAAAACGGTTTGTGATTATTATGACCAAAGAAGTATTACATGTTCACAAACATCATTATATGACTTACAGATGATTAACGAACCAACGTAATCGAACTTCCAGTACAACAGTTCATGAACTGTTAATTAAACGTTATATTTGTTTATTGATTTACATAAAATTACGCATGTATATAACATTGAAAGGGAGTTTGATGTTTACCGTTCGTTGACCGGCGATTGGCGGGGTTTGTCGACGATGGACGTAATGTGAAACAGGGTTCATGAATCCTAAAACTCTATAAGATCGCATTTAAACGTAAAAAAATAATATTGTTATTCAATATAACAATTCTCATAATTTTTACGTAAATATCTGGTAACTTTATATATGATGTAGATCAGATTTAAACGTAAAGAATAGTACTGTTATTCAATATAACAATTGTCATAATTTTTACCTAAATATCCGGTAACTATATATATGAATTAGATCACATTTAAACGTAAAAATAATATTGTTATTCAATATAAGAATTCTCAAACTTTTTACGCAAATATACTCATGATAACTTTAATAATGTAATTTACTTTTTATCTTTATTTCAAGTCACTCATATTTTCCTCTTTCAACTAGAACACTTTACTTTAAATAAGTGTAAAAGTCTTATTCAATTTATGTAAAATATTAGGTTACTATGTCTTTAACGGTAGGAACTTGATTTACTAAAATCGGATATCATATCATGGGGAATTAGGTTGCAAATTTCTCGAGGTGCGGACTCAAGGTACCAACATGGTCATATCACATAGACTCAAATTGCATTTTACTCTTTAATATTAATTTTAATAAATACAAATTTGTTTGAAAATAAAACAGAATTTTAAATTAATTTTCTTGATGCTTTTTGATGGCAAGTGATGGGAATGTGTAAACTAATCAACTTTCATTGAGCAAAATTAACCGATATTTGTAACTCTTGAAAGTGAAAATGTTTTAATGCTTCTTTATGGTTTTTTAGTTAAAGAAGTGAGAGCTAACACCAAACTTTTGAACTCCCTACTTCTTTCAAATTAATATTTTGGGAACAAAAGGCAACTGTTGTGATGCTTTGCAGTTGTTGCCCTTTGTTAGGTGACAAACTGTCAAAAAAATCGAAAGAATTTGACTCAACTAACATCTAACCGAGTCTTTGACCAAAATATAACACACAAAATGATGTTATATAAAAAAAATATAATCATAAAGCTTTAACAACCTTATTACATATCCATTACCAAACTTGTTTGGTCCATAGTACAATATTGATTTGTGTCACGAACCTAAAGTGACGATATCATATCATAGTGTAAACTGACATTTTAGTCCCTGTGGTTTTGATACTTTGTCATTTCCATCTAATCCACTAACTCTGTCCATATAAGACCATTAGCTCAGGGTGATTTCCATCGTAATTAATTCTCAATTGGTGAAAAATTCAAGCATGAATACTGCTTCCTACCAGATTAGTGATTAGGAACTGCAACAAGCAATCAGATAGATGAGCATCGACATACGTTGATTATGACTTTGGAATCGATGGTTCATCATCGTCTTCGATTGAAGAATCGCAATTACCAAGAAGGTATTGACGAACAGCTGCAACAACATATCTGGAGGTGTCAATCATCATCATGCAGAATTGCAGATCAAAACCCTAGAAAAAAAAATTGACACCACCACCACTCAAGAACAATTGGAATCAATGGCTTTCAATATTGAAGCTTCAATTGCAATCCAATCTTTATTTGCAATGGAAGCTTCAATCAAATGATTCAGCAGTAATCGAAGCTCATGGGTCTTGGTCGAAGCTTCAATCGCAATCGAAGAAATCCGACACCATCACCACTCACTGAAACAATCGCAATTGAAATGTCAACTGTATTGGTGGATGGCAAATCGGTGGTGGGTCTTGGTCGCCGTTAGCTCAGTGGCTATTTAGGGTGTTGAAGCTTCAACCATCCGCACTTTTGTCCATGTTTGAACATAAACCAAAGATTAGGGGTGTTTGGGTGCGGGTTTGAATTGGAAGAAAATGATAAAAAAAAAAAACTAAAATTTGTAATGACAAAAATACCCTAAGTTAACGGTCTTTTTGAATGGAGTTAATGGATTGAACCATAGTCACAGAATTCGCTACTTATACCACGAATTTCGTTTTGGTACGAACTGTACCCAATCGGAATTCGCTAT
>WOUH02000022.1:7129909-7146191 GCA_009936405.2 Stevia rebaudiana | reverse complement strand
AAAGCATTGGGTTTGCCGGATCAATATCAAGAAATTAACAACAGCACGGTGGTCGTCGGCAATGGCGAGGGGCAAAACGAACAATGGACGTGAGTGGCTTCTGGTTGTCGTCGCCGCCTCGCCACCGATAAACCCCAGTCCAGCTCTATCTCTTTTTCTCTCGGCATCTGCGTCAATTTGTTTCTCTGTCTTCTTTAACGTCTCTCTTTGACTCTTTCAGTTTAGAGCGTAAGATAAGATGCGGAGATGTAGCAAAGCATCAACAGTTGTACCCTATGCTTCTGGAGTTGTAAAAACCAAATACTGTTCATAACCGTTTGTAAATTAATATATATATAATATAATTATGTACATGAAATTATTAATGATGCCATCTAGTTTTTATTTAAGCATCCTCAAGAAAGACATCCTGATAGTAACGTTATTAAACTAGTCAACTTGTCCTATAACCAATTGGTCAATTCAGTTATAAAAATTAAAAAGGCAAAATATTATTGATTTATTGACCCATCCAACACCTTTCAATATTCAAATTCATATAAAAAAAAAAACTTGAAAACCTTGATTGAAAGTTGAAACAATGCTGTAAACCATGTAAACTCAATTAAGCAGTATCGTCTCTTTCCTAAATAATATTAAAAACCAATAATTTCGAGCATCATAACAAAAGACATGAAAAACCATGCGTCAAAACTTGGAGATAATAACATTTTTGTTTTATCTTCTTCCAAAATAATTTCTAATATGATACAGAAGACTGTAACTTAAAACCCACCAAAGAATTCTTCATCATCACCACTACTCAAAGACTCAATCATCTCATCTTCATCATCTTCACCATCATCATCATCACCATCACTCACAATCTCAAATATCCCACCACCACCACCACCAAAATCCACACCATCCATCACAAAATCACCATCTTCATCCCCATCATCATCGTCGTCATCATCTTCAAGATCACTCAAACTATCTTCATCGTTACTTAAATCATCACCGTCTTCATCGTTTCCCAACAATGCTTCATCATCAATATCCTCATCATCCTCTTCTTCTTCACTTTCAGCATCGTCGGGATCAGAATCATCATCAGTCGGTTTTCGCCGCCCGATTTCATACACGCGTGCTGATGAATACATATCTTCTTGATCGTCCATTGTCACCAGCCCGACCAACGAGTCGGTTGGCTCCGTTGCAAAATCAAGCACGCAACGGTCAACGGGTATGGTGGCGATATCCGAGTAGGTGACCGCGTCTAATGTCCGAAAAGCAGAAAATAAAGGATGTTTAACGCGTCGGGTCTGGAACGCTGATGTCACTTCTTCTAGATTTCTTCTAAGGATCGCGTATATCACATCGCCACTAGCGTTAAACGTTATCACCGTTTGATCCAAAGACGGTACACTTCGAAGCAGCCTAAAGTTTCTAAGATCCCAAACTTCTGAATTTATAATCACCTGTCAAAACATTAAAAAAATAATTAAATTTTATAAAATAAAAAATCCGTCATGCTTTAGCAGCGAAGTACTGTTAAAACATTGTACATATTACATACCTCGTTACCCGCAGGATGAAACCCACCGCCACCATAATCAGTAAACTGGTCGAACCGGTGAACCGGACCCGGAACCCGACGGTCCCACAACACACCATTCCATAACAGCATAATATCAGACGGGCTAAAATGAACTTGAGAATACGCGTGTCCTTTACTGGAAACATTAGCAGATTGATCCGTTAGTTTCAAATCAGATTTACATGTTTGAACATCATACAACAAGATCTCGCGTCTCGATAACTCAGAAGATAATGCTGCAAACATGGTCCCACAATGACTAAACGTTGCAGCCTTAATCCCATCAAATGAATATTTCGGTCCAGCTGAAACCGTAGGCGCGTCCCATAATCTTACATCGTGTGAACTTGAAGATAGAAGTAGTTGAGTATCGGACGAAAAGAATGATTTGACCATAGTCAACGGGAACTGGTGGCCCGCGCTACTTTCCAGCATATTATTATTATTTGAATCAAACACCTTAATCTCCCCGGAATGACTACCGGCTGCGATTTGGGATGAATCGCCAAGAAAAGTCAAACAAGTCAACAGGATACCAGTGTCATCTCTGCACGTTCGCCATGGTCTGAATCTGCTATACACGAACTGGCGGTCTCTTCGGCGGCCATGGATGCCGCCATACATGTTTCTAAACTCACGTGTGTTGAGCCTGGCGGTGATGTTAGATGGTGCATCGAGGCTTCGTTTTGATTCCGGACATACGTGTGGATGCAAAAGAGAAAGTGGCGGTAGTGTGGTTATAGGAGCGGGACACTGGCGGTGTTGGTGTTTGAGATACTGAACCACAATTGAATCCAAAGTTAACCGTTCAGAATTCAGGTTTTGCGTGTTTTGATTATCATCTAAACAACTGTCGGATACGCCAACACTCACAGGTGTTCTAGAATAATAATGCTCCTTGAAAGAAGTTGATGCAGATAAAAACGGAGTGTCACCAAGTAAACTGTTTTTACGCGTCGTGTTTGGTGTTATACAAATGGGAGAACGAAACCCTAAATCACCGGTGTTGAGTCGTTTGTTTGATTGCGATGGTCCGACTTCTCGTAACTCGGTTAACTTACGCTTTAATGGCAATATGATGGGAGTTTTTATCGAACTATCTGGTTCCGCTTGGTTTTCATCTAATGTAACTGGACCAACGGGCGGTTTTTTAACAAAATTACCAACTTTATCACTTGATGGAGATGGATGCTCATGAAAGTAAGAAGTCATTTTTGACTGAACACCAGAAGCTGATGATATAACCAACGGTCGTCTCTTTGTAGACAAAGATGAATCTTGTTTTAAGTTAGAATTAGAATCATCTTGCGGTTTTGGTTTTTCTGTAGCTAAAAATCCAGATGGGCCCCGCCCAGATGGCCATTGAATCTGTACGGATGAGTTTTCTTGACCAGTGGTTTGATATGTTAGAGATGAAGGTGCTGCTAATGATTGCAATGGTGTTAATTGAGCTTCTTTAAGAAGTGCAGATGCAGCTGTTGATAAACCTGATGCCTGTAAATGCTCATGAATCAACAGTAAAAGTTCCCTGCAAGATTTTAAATTTAAAACATGTAATTAAAACATATAAATATTTATTAAATGTAAAAAAGCACAGAAGATTATATAAATAAGTACTTAGAATGATAGGTGATAGGAGTAGCAGCAGCTATAGCAGCTCTCTCAATGCGCCTTAGAGTAGGTGTAGCAGCATCAGTAGCAGCTAATGTACTTGCGCGTCCTGAATTCGTTACAATCTGTGATACGTGATACAAAAAGTCAAAGTCAAAGTCAAACACAATAAAATAACTTAATAATGCAATTGACTACTCAATTAGTAAAAGACTTGTTGTACATACCGCCATCAGCTCAATTGCAACCTGAGATAGTTCTGTTTGCCACCTACCCTGTTCGCCACCTGGCGTCTGGCTACCAGAATCCCTAATAAGCTCTGATAACTTTTTCCCAACCTAAAACAAACAAAATAACAACTTCAAGTTGGAAACCATGAAATAAAATAATATTTGTGTTTAGTCGTAGATATAATCAATAATTCAATATTCAATAATCATACCTGAAGTTTGGTTAAAATGTGTGCAATTGTATCATCTCTTGCTAAACCAAGCAAGACTCTGCATGCGAGAGCGCGAAGACAATCAAGGGCGGTTGACGGTGTTATAATCCGTGGTTGTAAAAGTTGAAGTAAAACTTTGATTCCATTATTGGCCCGAACCGCCTCCCGTGCTTGGCGGAAACTTTGTTCCATTTGAGCAGCAAGACCCGCACAACCCGCACCCGCACCTAACGATATCCTACGGTCACCAACCAATCCGGAAGTTGTGAATAAGGTACCGTGTGGGCCCGCAGGATCCGACTCTCCGTTCCGCTCACGTGGCTGGTTTACATTGGTGGAGGTAGTTGACTCTGTAGGAGCATTTGACGGTTGGGATGATGACAGTTGTCCTTGTGCTGGCATAGATGGTTTGTTGCTGATTGATGGCGGAGGACATACAAGATTCACCAGAACGTTAAGTGCTGGTTGAATAATCTGTATATTGTAACCACAAACAAACATTAACATTTTATTAAAAAAAAGATTATGATGAAAAATATATATATATATATTATAAAGTAAATACCTCGGGGTCAACAAAACCTGCACCATTTGCTGCATCAAGAATAACTGCTATACCTAAACGGTCATTGCTCAAAGTGGCACTAACCACCAGTTTGCGACTGTAAGGGACCAAAGTGACAATATGCAAAACACCCAATGCATATTGAAGCAAATCATGCAAGTATCGTTCAACGGGTGGGGCCTACTTAAAAAATAGTAAATAAAAAGGTCAAATATCTGAGAATGGAAGATAATTAGGAAGAATAATCAAATAAAGCAAAGTATAAAAGTTTTTTAAAAAGTTAAAAACACACCTGACATAACTCCAACATAGTAATATGCCCGTTACAACTCAAGAACTTATCAACTGCAGGCCAACGCGCTCTCACAAACGCGGGACCTAGCTTACGATCTTTCTGAATTTGGCGAAAAACCGAATCGATAGCTTCATTACTAATATCAAGCGGTTTATAAGCCGCTCTAGAACTTGGAACGCGTGCTGCGCTTCTAATATTTTTACTAGGGCGAACTGAGTCTACAAGCAATATAAGATGTGCTCTAAAATACTGGCGTAACGCGACGGTTGTGTGGTAAGCGATCTGTTTTTCTGATGATGTCAGCACCTCTGGTGGGGTCCGGTCGTTTCTAAGTGAGTTTGATGTAGATGTGTTTACTGTCCCTGAGCTGGCACCGGATCTAACGGACGCTGCTTCGCCTAACAGATTTAACAGTTTTTGAAGACCGTCTTGATTGTCAAACGTATCGAGTACTGCTCTGAACACAAATGCAGCTGCAAAGAATAAGGCGGCGTTTTTTCTAGCTTGGTCTTGATAACATTCTAGAAGCTGAAGAGCTAACGAGATTAACTGATGGATGACATCTGACGGTAGGGCACATACACGTTCCATTATTCCCTAAATAATAACCATAAATTTAAAGAGCTTATTAACATTAGCATGACGATATAATATTATAACACGTAAGTTTAATAACTTGAAAATCTAATAATACCTGGAGTGAACCAATTGCAAATAGACAAGAAGAAAGCCCAAAAAAGGTGAGTGGTTTTCTTGGAAGTGCAAGAAGCTTTTGTATGCCACCGCGATCAACAAATAATGCAGCAAATTTACGATGTGCAGCCAACGCGCAGATTAGTTTTAATACATCGGGTAAATGCAATGCAATCTGTGATGCTTCTTTAAGATCTGAATTTCTTTGCAGCAATGCAAGACAAACATCTACGCCTTTTTCATGTAAAACGGGACCAAGAACCTCAATATATTCTCCTAAAATCTCCAGACATTGAATACAAAACTTTTCTCTTAGTTTTGCTAAGGATTCACTGTCAGCAATAAAGTACTCCTCAACTTCCTCACTCGCCTCGGGTTCTGGCTCTTTTGGATTAGCTGGCTCGCTGACATCACCACTTTGAGTCCTATAATTACCCGTTATACATCAGCGAGAATATAAGTAGATGTAAAAAGGAAAACAATACTATAATAGGTTAATTGCACAGATGGTCTCTGCGGTTTAGGCAAAGTAACAGGCTTTGGTACTAACCAAAAAAAATAACAAGTTTAGGGTTTGTGTTTTCAACTTTGTAACGAGTTGGATATTAAGGCCAACTTCCATTAACTTTTCCGCTAAATTTGGGTGAAAACTGAAATGACGATAATATCCTTTGGCCATTTTACCCTAATTTAACGCAAAACTTAACGGAAGTTGGCATTAATACTCAAACTCATTACAAAATTAAAAACACAAACCCCAAACTTGTTACTTTTTTTGCTTAGCAAGCAAACCTGTTACTTTGCTCAAACTATAGGGACCATTTGTGCAATTAACACTAATACAAAATAAATCAAAAAGCTCAGGAAACAAGTATAATCTCCAACCTAGAAACTTCAATAGTATTAGCTGCATCAACAACTGTAGATGCAGCTTGTGATGCAGACTGAACCGCGGCTTCTTCATTATTTGTCTTTTTATATTCCTAATCATAAAAAAACAGCACATTATTGATACCGCATAAATACAGATTTAGAATGTAAAAAATGATTTAATTTGAAATACACACCTCTAATGCTGCAGTTTTAACAAGTTCAGCAGCAGCATCACCAGCAGCTTTAATGGCTTCCGCAGAAGCATTTGCTGATCTGGCTTCAGCTTCAGCAGCTCTTACAGCCATCTTCACCAAATCAGAAATATCCTTTGATCCAATTTTACAATCTTGAAAACAATCATCATTATCATCTCTTTCAAGAATCATATCATCAGAACCAGATCTTCCAGATGACTTCTTATTATCTTGCACGCGTTTCAAATCTGAACTTTTTAACCAACTCCTATCTTTAACACTTCTTCCTTGTCCTCCAAGTCTACTTCCAGATCCCGGTGAATTTAAAACATGTTCATGTTCAACAACACCTTCATTAACCCTTCCTTTTCCTCTATGTCTTAATATTCCACGGTTTGATTTATGTTCTTCTTCGCGTAAAGATTTACTTCTGTCATTAACCTTTGTTTTGCCATCGCGTATATCTCCCTCATAAGTTTCATTATCCTCATCAAATCCATCGGGCAGGTCGATCCACCTTCTGATCCGGTCTCTTTCAGCCATTTGATTATCTGAGGAACCTTCTTCTGTTATTCTAGGCGGTTCCACCATAGATGTATCTACCGCGTGTCTAAACCTAACCCTACTTTCTTCTCTAGATCTAATGGAAGTAGCAGCTGATGAACTTTTGTTTTCTAATAAATGATTAGAATCTTTTTGACTTGTTGGTTCTCCTAAAACACGGACCCGAAGATACCGCATAAGTTTGGCAGATAATCCAGATGTAAGAACATCTTCAACTACTTGACCTCCACTGTAATCAACATTGCATAAATTCAACATAATGTAATAAGTAAAATGTAATAAGACACCAATATTTTATATTTTATAAATAAATGTTGCAAGACATACCCAGCCAAACATACAGCTAGAAGTCCAGTTGAATACGTCTTTAGCATTTCAGAATCTGATGCTTGTCTTACAACAGACCCGTTTTTCCCTTTAGGATCTTCAGTTGAAGGTCTTAATGCACCATCCATCACCCATCTCTTTAAGTTATCCAAAACGGTTTCTTCAAAAACGTGTGGATACTGCAGTCAGTTGTAACTCATTAGAAAACTGTAATAGATTCAATGAAAATAGAGAAAAAAATATATAGCTTTTAAAGTTTGATTAATGATTATACCATCCACGTCAGCGAACAACTGTAGAGAAGTCTTAAAGAAGCTGCTTGAATGGCTATTGAATATCGACTTTCTGAGAGAAACTTTACTGATATTAATTCAAAAAACTCATCATTATCCTGTAGAAAAGAATCAGGTCAGTAATTTACAAGGAATAACTTTCAAATTTCAAAAATACATATATATTAGCAGAAAAATAACAAACTAAAGATAAAAGAATTGTAATTACACGAAGCAAGTTTCCCAGACGCCCTATGTTATGTGAAGCTCGACCATTGCTTAAAGAAGTATGTCCAGTCTCTTCCATGTACCTACATATACATGAGAATATATCAGCAGCCAAATTTTTTAAACCCTAATTTTCAAGTATTAGATATGATTAAACTAAAGTTAAATCACATTACCTTATCACGATAGTATAAACAAACTGATGTCTAGTTACTCTTAAAATATGTCATAAATTAGTAACCAATATGACAATATTCTCTTCTAGCAAACTATAGAATTTTATGAATCTCAATTAAAGTTAATATGCTGCATAAGATGCTAGAATGCAGAGTCCTTTAAAGTATTAAAATTTCGAACAATTATATTTAACTCCTGCTTGAAAGACACTACATATAATCTGATAGCTGAAGAACACAAACTTCTATTGTCCTGAAATTTAAATACTATATCAAACACATACTGACACACAGAAGCAAAAATGTGATAATTACAAATCATGACTGCAGACTACCGCTGTGATCATTAGATTTTAAAAATTGGTCATCTATAAAAAACCAGAGGACCCCTTGAATTTGCTACAAGTTAAGATACCAGCATTCATAATATTTGCATAACGTTATTAGAACAACAAGTAACACAATTAATTCATTCCAATACACCTTTAAAACGAATCAGTTAGCGTATATATGTGTACAAGATAGAACCCACTGAATAATCAAACAACCTTTGACACATGTAGGCATATAAACAACTATATGTGTCTGTATATGTAGAGAGGAAGTTGTAAAACCTGGCTTCTTGAGTTTCAAGAATGGAAGCTAGGGCATGAAGCAGAAGGGGCTTAGGGTTATCAGGAGACGCGGTGATCTTGTCTATCAGTCCCTGAGCTTTTGCTATCAGAATTTCGTCTTCGTTATTAGTTTCTTCTTCTTCTTCTTCATCGTCATCGTCCTCCTCTTCTTCATCTTCATATTCTTCGTCGTCCTCTTCGTCTTCCGCCGGGGGAGTCGGTTCCGGCGGTGGCAGCGGTGGCGCCGCTGCTCCTTCGGATTGAAAATCGTCTGTAATCGACTCCATAATCAAACAACAAAATGATATAGGGGATAAATTGGGGGCCGATTGAATGGATTTATATAGGAATTGTGCGAATGTATGTATTGATTCTGGAATGAAATTTTAATGGTGCGACTGTGTTTGAGAAGAGTAGGCGTGCGAATGCGTCTTTCCCTACAAATTTTAGGGGATTGTTGCGAGAACCTTCGTAACCCGATTACCCGGATCCACCAACCGGACCCCTTAACCCTTTTTATGTTTTGTACGGTGATGACGTGATGTTAAAGTATCAAACTATATTTCATAGGGTTTTTTCTTTATTGTTTTGTTCGTTTTATCTTTTCAATCTTTTTTATCTTTTCAATCTTGTTCACGCTAAAAAAAACTCTTTTAAAGCATTTATAATTACATTTTTCAATTAAAAAATACTTTTTTATATTTTTACAATAATTTTTTTCTTTCTCATTATTCACAATCACTTTAAAAAACTATTAAATTAACATTATTACATTTTCTCTCTCGTATACTAACTTCTCATCTTCACAACTTTTTCTTAAATTTAAGAAGTCAACAAAAAAATATCTTAAATATTTCTCTCTCCTACACCCACAACCACTTACAACCACATCTTAAATTATACAAACCACACTCACACAAATTATAAGAAACCAAGGGCATTCACATTTGGTTTCTTATAATTTGTCCAAATTTTGCAACAATTTTATCCCTGAGTTAACGTCAAGTACTGAATACTTATAAATTCAAACGTTAGAGGTTAAAATATTACAAAAATTATTTTTTAGTCAGAACAGTTAAATGGACCAAACATGTGAATCAAAATAATAATTTACACTATTTTAATATCTGCAAAGGTACGTGATGTAAATAAAATTGGTAATTAAAGTAAAAAAAAAAAAAAAGTGTTTTGTTATAATAACTACAATTTGGAGTTTATGACGAGCTCAAAATTATAAGGTTTTCAATCGAATACATGTGACTCTTAGAAAGAAAGTTTGTTGAAGAAATAAAGTTATAGGGTATATTTGGGTTAGATCTATATCCCAAAAACCGTCACTCTATTGGGAGCAATGGTGTACCTTTGATTTATCAAGATGAGGAGTTTAATTATTTATGGCTAGTTGGTGAACTATAATTCTTTGATGCTAGCAACTCTGCTAGCTTCTTTTAAAATAAAGCTATTTTGTTGGTCATTGAGAAAAAAAAGTAAAAAAATGTTTATACTGATTTTTTTGTTAATTAACGATTTTAGTCTTTCTTTAGAGTAAATACACACCCTCTTAAACCACACTCGTCACTTTGTGAGACTTGAATCCGCTTCACTTTGGTATAATGAACATTGATGTCATTAGACCGAGAGCTTTTAACCTTTAAGACTACGTGTAATTCCATTATACTTGTCCACCACGAAACTTAAACTTTTAGTTACACAAAGACAACTTACTACATGTCTTAGTATTATTAGACTACATGTCTTGTCATATATAAAAAATGATTAAATACCAAATAATAAACACATCATTTGTTTTGTATCACAATCCACTGAACGACATGCAACACTCATGCCATAAGGACAAGACGCATGAGCCAATCAGCTCACGGAGTATTCAAAGCCGTATGACAGAGGGACACCCATGCTCCTAGATCACTCACCTAAATCAATACTAGTAGTTGGCTACCAAAGTGTTTAAATCCCCAAAATCATAGTAAACGCGTTCCTCTTACTCTTACTCCAACCAAAAAACATTTTTAAAATTTTGGATTCTTTCAGTATATAATACCTTTGATATTGCATTAGAAAATAGTTCTTAGAATAAAAAATTGTGAAAGAGAATGATCATACAAGGGGGAACACTCGATGCTGATCTATCCGACTAACCATAACCTGCAATTGAACATCGGGGCTCAACAGACTTCGTATAAAATATACTGTAAAATTATATTGTAAAAGATAACGTGCAATTTATGCTACGCAGATGTACAAACATGTTAAAAATTAACTGAGACAATATACCTCATTTCATAAAAAGAAACATAACGGCAAAGATTATCAAGTATCATATGCAATCACCAAAACGTCAAAATCGTGTATAAAAAAACGATATGAAATAAATATTAAGATACAAGTAAATGTACTACAACAAATTAAACACTCATGATACACACAAGTCCGTACTAACCTACTTCTTAAATACCATTTTTATGTTTCTGTTCTTTCTTTTTCTATGTGAAGCAAACTCTGATGATGTCAGCAAACAGCAGCAGATGGAAAACACGGATAAAGCTCCTCAACAGCTGAATCTAGTTTTTTAGAATATTGCACTAAATTATAAAGATATAAAAAGTCAATAAATTGCTTAAAAAATTTATAAAAAAAAACAGTTTTTAAAATGAAACGGGTCAGATGGATCCAACGGTTAAAAAGATCAAAAGTTGCTGACGTGTAGCCATATGCTACAAGTTACAGGCACTTTATTTAGAAGAAATATTATTATTAGTTTAATAAAACAGGCTTGAAATCGTATCAAATTATTTAAAATATTAGACAAATGTAGAGATTAAAAACCGCATACCTAAAATCCGTGTAAAAGGAACATATCAACTTCCTGTCACACTACTTTTCTGAATGTGGGCGTTTAGCCTTGCGGCGCGTATGATTTGGCTTGCTGGCTTTAGTGGGCTTCTTAGCGGTCCCGCTGCATTAATATAATAATAAATTGAGAGAAATTGTTAGGTTATTTATTTATAATATAAAGATTATAAGATGTGTAACATAATCACATGAAACATGATGTGATTTTTACTTTATGGATAATTAGTGGACAAGTTAAAAATACAGATTAAGAAAACTTACAAAAATATGGCTGATAAAGCTCTGAACAAAATAATGATTGGCAGTGCCAACAATGCAGACACCTGAAAGATAATTATATTAATTCATAATTGTTTGTAAATATAGAAATTATGATTAAAATAGGTGATTTCAATTTATTATAAAAAATAATGAAAATGAGTTATTTTGGGTTAAAGTTCATGGCTAATGGGTCGAATGTGTTACATACTTTAAAGTAATCAGTTTTGAATTTGAACCCATTTTGACCCGTCACCAAACCCGACCTGTAAATATGACATTCTGTGTGTGTATTTGAGAAGAGAGAGAGATAGACATACAGCAAACCATACAAACTCCTTAGTTGCAAGAGATTTTGTAATTTCATGTTTTTTCAGTGATTCTTCAACGGTTCCTTGAACCTTCACATAAAAAACTAATTTTTTACAACGGTTAAAACTAAAACAAACTAATAAGACCAATATTTGTATTCTTCCTTTAAAAAGAACTATTCATAGCTAATAGTATCAACACACATGTTTTATTAGCTAGTTATTTTTGTGTTTGGTCAAACATGACTAAAAAAGTATCTAACAGATCAAATTATCAAATCACATTCTTATTTTGCTGATAATTTAGATTTTAAAATCTTCAATTATGATTTCATAATTTAAAAACATTCGTCTTCTATGATTCTAACAAGTAACAAATACCTTTTTTCCATCTTTAACTCTAATTCTTATCATTTTTCTCAGTAGTGTTATTAAGAATGAGAATATAGTAAAGCATTTTTCAAAACTAATTATTTGACCCCGAACAATTAGGTAATGAGAATCAAAGTATCAAACTCACTTCATCCAAACATTAAAACTAACTAATTATTCAAATTTCAAAAAATGCAACTTGAAAATCACACTAATCAGATAATCAGTTTCATAACACACATCCAAACATCACATAAATCATATCACATAAAAAATGGATAAAAAAAAACAAGAAAATCAAGAAAAAAGTGTACCCGATTATGATATTTAGTTGCAGATTCAAGAAATTGACCATACGCTTCAACCGCCTGATTTGTGTAGGGCTTTAATATTTCATGTGCTTTATCAAGATGAGGTTTGGCTGCAACAGAAACTTGATCAACGTATGGTTTGCAAAACTTCTTTGCAACCTGACCCCACCCAACTTTCAATTATTATTCAACACTTTTTTTAAAAACCACTCAACTGGCAAAAATGTTGATTAAAAATGTACCTGAAAATGAGGGTCTACAACTTCTTTAATTTTAATCACATGTGGAGTAATAACCTCTTTTGATTGAGCATAGACTTCTTTGGTCTTTTTGGTCAACAGTTGCACATTTGGCTCAACGTTAGTTATCACAATCGCCCATTGTTCCTTTGCAGTAGGAATCAATTTCTGCAAAATTTAGGATTAACACAAAATACCAGTGATTAATTAATTGATTATAGATAATGCAAAAATTAGTTGATTATAGGTAGGTTACTGGTCAAAATAATAAACCTTGTATGGGTTGAAATGGTTAATAAGTAAAAATGACCCAAAGCACTTTTTCAAAAATTCTTCTTTTTTTGGCTGTGTTAAAATGATCTTTTAATTTTTATATATTGTCAGTTTGTCAAATATGGTTAAAGTACTATGTTATTGCATAATAATCTAGTTTTTTAATAAAGTAATTAGAAGGTTGTGTGCGCTAAAAATACATTTTTGGAAGCGTTCAACTCGTTTCTCTTTTAGCTATTTTTCTTTATACATATGAAAAAAAGTTAATTATTTATTTATTTATTTTTTGCTGGTTTTTTTATAAAAGAAGTGTTCGATGCTTCTTTTTATAAAAAGTGACGAAAATACATATAAAACCTACCATGTTTTTTTAAATTAATAATGATTTTTTACATGAGTTTCGTGGGTTTTCTCTACTCAACTGTGTTTTTCAAATTATACATTCCCAAATATACAATACAAGAAAAAGATAACCAACAACAATCAAGAAATGTTCTTACAGTTTTAATTGTGTCTATATGAGGTTCCACCCACTTTTCAGCTTGCGCCTTTTTCTCCAAAGTCTGCGATAATAACAAGAATTTTCTTAACATGATTTAAAGTAAATTATGCACCGAATAAACTAACCAACTAACTAACAAAATTACCTTCAATGTCAAAGTATCAAGAGCAGGTTTTCCATGTTTATTCCAATGAGACTCCAAAACAGACTGCAATGTATACGGTCAAACGGTCAAACCACACAACTATATTCTTATAACTTATAAAAATTTGTAGCAATTTCATAAAAACAGTTACCCGACTAGAAGCCAACCTGGCTGCAAGCCAAGGTGGCAACCATGAAGTATAAACCTGAATGAAAATACAAATCACAAAATAAAATTAGTCAAATGACTAAACAAACGATAAATAGATTGTACGTCTTGTTTACTTTATGCGGGGAATAAAACAGTCTCACAAAATAGAAAATGAAGAAAAAAGAAAAATCATACAAACAAAGGATAAATAAACTCATATAAAGAATGATAAACGAGTTTCAAAGGCTCATAATAATGTTCATTAAAACAACAACTATTTAGGTTTTAGAATTTTACCTCTGTTAGTTCATTGATTTTCTGTGCAGCTTCATTCTTAGTCCTCAAAAGTTCCTCCTACATATAATTATAATTATAAACAAATCACATTTTATACATCTAAAAGTATGATAATCAACATGATATTTGCATACCTCAGCGATTTTAAGAGCACGCTCAGTTTTTTTAAGTTTTGTCTTTTGTTCTTGAATAACCTGTTCAAGCTGGAACAAGAAATAAAAAGTACAAAAATAAATAAATAATAAATGAGTAATTTAATTACTAGCTATTTAAACACTAAAGAAAAAATTGATGCATAAATGTCGTCATTAATGCCATAAATCTAGATCTGGACCAACCTAACCATGTGCAACAACCTACAACAAATGTAATTTTCTCGACTTTGCTGATTTAAACATTTCCAACATCAGTCACTTTTTCTATTTCCTACTTAAAAATATAAAACATTGCGAAGAAATAAATACAATATCTTACATCCTGAATCTTTGAACTTATTTCAAGCGTCTTCTTCTCCAACTCTTTTGATCGGGTTTCCAAAACTTCCCTTAAACCGGCCTTAAGGTCCAATTCCAACTGCAATTTCTCCACCTGCAAACAAAAAAAATCATAAATCACTGTAAACTGTAAATCTTTAAATACTTCAAGATAAATTGATTTTATTGCATAAAAACCTGCTTCTCTAACTCTTGGGATCTTGCATTAGCCTTTCGGATCTGCTCTTTGGCATCTGAAGAACCTTTAACCTATATAAAAATATCAAAATTAATATTTTTTATTTTATGCATACAATAAACTGAAATTGAATTAAATTTTACCTTAAGAGAAGCTACATCATTACTTAAAGAAGTAATGCTATCTGATTTCTCTTTAATTGTTTTGTCTTTATCTGCAATTGCTTTCTCTTTTGCAGCAATGATCTCATCTTTGGTTCTTAAATCTTCAGTCTTCTTGTCAACAAGTGATTCTACAAACAGAACATCAAATTCAAACACAATTATGAATTAACCATCCATCAATCTGCTTTGATTCAACATTACTTCACAAACAAGTTTCCTCAACCTCTAATAATACTAATGCTGCTACTAATTTAATATCAAAATCAACAAAATGTTGTAAGATCTCATCTTTGTTTCCCAATTATTCACCCATCTTGTAAACAAGTGATTCTTCAAAAAGAACATTAAATTCAACTTAATTAAACACACTTAACCATCTATCTGCTTCAATTCAACATTACTTCTCAAACAAGTTTCCTAATGCAACTACTGGTATTATTATATCATAGATTAACTAAATCAAGTAAATGGATAAAAAGAAAATCGAAAGATCAAAGACAAACCAAGTGACTGGATCTTCGATGTGAGCTTATCCAATTCGATCCGAAATGCTTCGGATGCTTCAGACCCATCGGATCCGACATCTACTCCGTCATCGGCTCTAATCTGAGTAAAAATCAGTCCAAAAAGGGACAAAAGTAGAACGATATGGAGCTTTGAGACCGCCATGGATGCAAATCAGAACCAGAAGACCTACGGAGTCTATAGATTTGAAAGCTTTGTTGTAGACTCCGTCGAAATTGATAGTGACAATAAAAGGGTTGTTCGGATTTCACGTGTAGGCGATTAAAAGTATGCAAATGTAGCGAGTGATGCTTTGTTGACTGATGAATCTTTTATGGTGAATGTTGAAAACGTGGCAGGTGGGTGGTGGTATTTAAACATTTGTTCATAGATCGCTGAGATATGAATTTGGTTTTTTATTGATTTTGTGAGAGGACTGAACCTTGACTTCGAACCTCCATTGAAGAACGAAGTTTGGGTCGATGAAATGAATAATTGAAGATTGAGCAAATGCTGTTTGATGTAAAGTTACGCAATAATGAGGAAATAATTAGCAGTAATAATCAAACATGTTTCATTTATGTGGCATAGTAAATACATTAATGAAAAGAAAGAATGTTGTTGTAAGAAAGACAGACTTTATTATAAATGAAAATAAAAGGTTATATATTATTCTTTGGTTATCATAAGGATGATCCTCGTAGTAAGTAGGCGTAGGGGTTATCAAACGGACCTCGATTGAGCTCACTTTAGCGGCGTTGGAACCGTCTCGTCGAA
>WOUH02000022.1:7118471-7129809 GCA_009936405.2 Stevia rebaudiana | reverse complement strand
AGCACTTTGTTATTTATAATAACACTTTGGTTTTTACGGTTTTTACAAAAAATAGAGTTTGTATTTGATCCTACTCCACTACCTTCATAACGTGAGATGCGCATCAAAATATCCCATCACTCACATAAAATAAAATACTAAAAAAAAAAGAAAATAAAATCAATAAAAAGTAATACCTGGTGACTGTATTTAGTTGCAGATTTAAGAAACTTGCCATAAACTTGAACTACAACACTTGTGTATGGCTTCATAAATGCGCGTGTTTTATCAAGGTGAGGTTTTGTTGCAACAGCAACCTTATCAATGTATGGTACACAAAACTTCTTTGCAACCTGACCCCACAAATTTTATATTATAATTCAAGCAACATTATTTTTTAAAATAGAAAAAAAAGGTAGGGTAAAAAGTACCTGAAGATGAGGGTCTACAACTTTTTGTATCTTAATAACATGGGGAGTTACAGCCTCCTTTGATCGCGTATATATCGCTTTAGTCTTTTTGGTCAGTAGCTGTACGCGTGGCTCAAAAACGGTTATCACAGTCACCCATCGTTTCTTTGCAGCAGGGATCCACTTCTGCATTATTTAGGATTACAGAAATTCAGATGGAAACAATATTATTTGTACAGGTTGAAACAGGTCAGATTAAGATGACACTAAAGAATTATTGTCCAAACATTTTTTAACATTTAAAAAAAAAGTAGTGTGATAAAACTGATTTAAAAAATAATTTGGTATCACACAAGTAGTTATTACTTATTAGTTATTAATAGGTTGTAGAAAAACATAAATATTTACGAACTACTTACAGCATGCGGTTTCGACATATAGTCATAATGTGAAAATATAAAATAAACTAACAAAAATATAGAAATTTCGTACGCTTTTGACTGTGCCTATAAAAGGTGCAGCCCATGTTTCAGCTTGTATCTTCTTCTTAAAAACCTGTCATAATGAAAACAATACTATTTCATAAAAATGAAAAAAGAAAAATCTTAGTAAATGAATAATAAGGTGATTCGAAGTAAATTATACGTAGAATAATAAAAATATAAAAAAAGGATGCACAAAACTTACCTTTCTTTTGAAAGTATCCATAACAGGTTTTCCATGCATCTTCCAATGAGCCGCCGCATAAGACTGAAATTAATGATGTAATAAAACCTCACAAATCAATTCTTTTATGTACATGAGCCTAAATAAAAAAAAGATTTACCTGACTTGATGACATATGAGCTATAAGCCAAGATGGGAGCCATCCAGAATGAACCTAAAAATAAACAAAGACCAGATAATAGATATAAATTGTTCTTCAATTAAGCGTGATTAACATCTATATAATCATGTTGACTGGTAAAAACAAAAGAAAAAAGAAATAAATCATAAATGTATTGATACTCAAAATGGGAGATGCATCTCATATGCAGTTAAAAAAGCATTATTTTTAGAACTGCTAAAGGTGTACTTGGTAAATCACTAAATCCTATGTCAAAAAGTACATTATTAGATCAAATTACTTTATTTACATTCATGATCACTACTTACAGATTTTACATTATTGTTGGTCAAATTTACTCTACGTGACGGAAATAGACATATTGAAAAATAAAGAAAAATCATAAATACATATGACAGCTAAACTCAGAAAAAGGCAGAGAACTAAGTTTCAAAGAACTAGAATAATTTTTTTTAAAACAATATATGTCACGTATATGATCACTTGACACAAATAACAACATTAAGTAATAGACTAATAGCAATATTTCAGATGTTACCTCTGTCAATTCTTTAACTTTCTTTGTGGCTTCATTCTTAGTCTTCATAAGTTCCTCCTACATATGATTACAGATTTTAATACTTAATACATCGCATTTTCAAATATAAAGGAGTATGCGAATCAACATGTTGTGAACCTACCTCTGCAAATTTAAGAGCGCGTTCAGTTTTATGAAGTTTTGTCTCCTGTTCTTCAATAGTTTGTTCAAGCTAAAACAAGAAATAGAAAACAATAATATTTTTCCATTAATCTGGCTAATATGAGATCAAGGAACCTTGTACAACATATGGGGGAAAATGTATTTTAGCTAATAGCTATGTGTGACACTAAATAACAAAAGTGATACACAAATTCTGTCATTAATTCATATTTGTAGCATTAGATTGGTCTAATTATCAACAATCTACCACAATGTTGCTAAATTGATATGCATGTATTTCTTAATATTTTTAAAATTTTTGGGATTTATAAATTCCTGATATGGTGGCCAGATTTTTTCTTAGTTTAACCGAAATATAACGCATAACAAACACGCTAAAATCGGTCTTACATTATGAATCTTTGGATTCATTTCATGCATGTTGTTCTCCAATTCTTTTAATCGAGTCTCCAAAGCTTCCTTTAAATGGTCCTTTTGCTCTAATTCCAACTGTAATCTGTCCACCTAAAATAACCAACAATATCATTAACAACCACCAAATGCATATCTAGATATACATCAACTTTACCTGCATCTCTAACTCCTCGGATCTTGTATGAACCTTTTGGACATCTTCATTAGCATCTAATGACCCTCTAACCTATCAAATACAAGATAAAATTATCACACCAAAAACACGCATTAATGCATATCATAAACTGAATTATATTCACAATCTGATACTTTTGCATTAAGGGAAGATACCTCATTTAGCAAAGAAGCCATATTTTTCGATTCCTCTTTAACCATTTCCTCTTTCTCTGCAATTGCCTTCTCTTTCCTAGCAATGATCTCATCTTTGGCTTTTAATTCTTCAGTCTTCTTGTGAATAAGTAATTCTTCAAGCAGAACATCAAATTCAACGTAAATTAAACAAAAATATTCCCTCAACCTCTGATTCTACTGATGCTGCTATTAATTTAACGCGAAAAAGAACAAATTTTGTAAATTAGAAGGAAGAAGGTGACTACAAACCATGTGATTGTATCTTGGAGGCGAGCTCATCCAATTCTGAACGAAATCCTTCGGAATCATCGGATCTGGCTGCTAATCCATCACCGGCGTCATCGGCTCTAATCTGAGTCAAAATTGGCGCGAAAAGGAATAAAAGTAGGAGGATATGGAGATTTGAGAGCGCCATCGATGCGAATCAGAACCAAAAGAGGACCACCGTAGTCGATCGTTTTAAGGTTTTTGTTGTAGATTCGATCGGAATTGAGAGTGACGATACGTGGATTGTCGGAATTTGACGTGGAGGCAAGTGCATGAATCCAGATGAATCTATAGATGGTGAATGTCGATATTTGTAATGTGACTGAAGCTCTGATTTTGAACCTCCGTGGATGAACCTTGGTTCCATGAAATTAAGATTTGAGCTATGATGAGTTTGAACGAGTCGGTTAGAACAGTTTGATGTGTACGGTTGATTGGAATTTGAATGATAATATATAATATTTTGTTTTAACAAATAATAAACTAACAGAAATAGCATATCTTGGTAATAAAATTAGAATGCTTTTATGAAATAAAAATGCCACCCATGTAAAAACAATAAAATAAGTAATTTTATCTTCCGTCTAAAAGTAGTCGTTTTATTAATATATTCACTTACTTTCATTTCTATAAAATTTTGACATTATACACACGGGGATGGTTTTGATAAAAACCATGTTTTTCGTAAAAACTGTGAGAACCAAAGTGCTATTAT
The DNA here is from genome assembly GCA_009936405.2 of Stevia rebaudiana. Classification (NCBI taxonomy): domain Eukaryota; kingdom Viridiplantae; phylum Streptophyta; class Magnoliopsida; order Asterales; family Asteraceae; genus Stevia; species Stevia rebaudiana. The sequence goes on along the minus strand of WOUH02000022.1, from coordinate 7,126,126 downwards.
AAATAATAAAGTACTATCATAATATCTTCTTATTTTTTTTTTGTAAAAATATGAAATTCAAAGTGATAGTATAAATAACAATGTGTTATTGTAATATTTTCATAATGATATGTTTGTATATAAAACATAACTTTTAATAATAGCACTTTGTTATTTATAAATGTTATTTTGTCAAAATTATGAGATTCAAAGTGATAATACGAATAACAAGGTGTTATAGTAACATTTCTACAATGCTATGATGGTGTATAATCTTATTTTTGTATTAGCACTTTGTTATTTATAATAACACTTTGGTTTTTACGGTTTTTACAAAAATTAGAGTTAGTATTTGATCCTACTCCTTATACACAAACCTTTGAGTACCGATAGGAGCAATTGCTTACCTACGTCGGTAAATGTGGGCAATGCTTGACTATTATAACCGGTGATGGAATGTGTGACCCACTCACACACATCATGTATATCTTTCTCTGGTGAGTGCCTAGTGAGTAAAGTGGTGAGGTAAGGTGATGTCTACATGACAGAGCTTTTTGCTCACCACTCACCAATCAAGTCAACAGAAGTCATCTCACTCTTTGCATTTTCTCACATACCAAAGCAGCGTTACATCAGCAAACAAGGGTGGGTGATGTTCTCAAAAACTCTGATCGACCCAAAGAGACTCCATGAAGACACTCTATGTGGTGTCATATCCAACACCGAAATAGGATGTTTTGGAATGTTTTTTAGGCAATAAAGATGAGAGGGTTCATTGGGGAAGCATAAAAAAAGAAAACTGGAAAACACTTCTGAACCGTTGATCTTATTACAATAAAAAATCTAGTACAAAAAAAATAATCCAGTACAAAAAAAATTCAGCACAAAAAAAATACGATAAAAAAATCCAATACAAAATAAAATCCAGTACATACAATAATACAGTAAAAAAATAATAAACGGCGTACAAGAGGAAGAGGAGAAAGAGGGTGTGGAAATTCAACCCTAAAACCAGATTATGTGACCATTCTTGAGAGAGGACAGAGTTGGTGTAAGTGGCAAATTAGTGATAATGTGACGTTTTTTATAGTTTAGTGTGGGTACTCCAACAAAACACAAAGTTAAGATAACTCCACTTGAAATAATGAGTCAAACTGGACCCAACCTAAATCAACTTTGCTTGGAGTCTCGAGTCCAATTCAATCTTCTAGTTTTTTGACCTCTTGTCCAACGCAGGCTACATTTTACTTTATTTATTTAGTTGGTATAATATTACTAGGATCCTATGAGTTGGTAAGAGATTCAAAGAAAAGTGCTAAGAGAACTTCACACACTTTTTTAGTTTTTAACAAACTAAGGAGAAATGTAAACTTTTAGCGTGTGTTTTAAAGTATGAATAAAAAACTTGTGTTACAATCACAATCTAGTAACGCAAAGACACAAAATGGGTCAAAAAAGACCAATAAGCATTTACAAACTTCAAGGGTGTGTTGAGCTTAAATAAAATATTTCAAGGTCCAAATTGTAAAATCAGAGATTAGATCTTGTAGACAGGAGTAATCCCTAAGAGATGAAAGCATTTCCTCATCACCACTGCAGTTGCCTCACACAGCAATAACCTGCTGGTCTCCTCAGCAGACCCAACAACCTGCACAATAATTCAATTTCAATCAAATTCCAATTATTTTGACAGATTCTAAATTTAAATTGTTGAAAAAAATTAAGTAAACCAAACATGAAACACCCTCTAATAAATTATATGACCAGATTAAACATTCTTGTGCAAACATAAGATATGTACAGTGAAATTGTTGAATAAGTATTTCAAACTAGATAATTAATTTTGTTGCAGCTAATACAAATCTGATTACCAAAAATGACAAATTTGATAAAAATGAATATGAAAAGTAATGTGTGTATACGTATATATATATATGTACCTGGCATTCTGAATAGAAACTTGTAAATTTCTCGGATAGATCGTATAAGTATTCGCACAAGACATTTGGTAAAAGATTTGTGCAAGCCTCTTCAACAACCTAAAAAACAAATGGTATTCCCAAAAAACATCAGAAAATGTTTGACCCATAACTAAAAAGTTGTCCGATTGTAAAATGTATGATTGTAAAATGTGAGCAAAGATGCTTGAAATTGGTATGTTCATCATGAAACTGTCTTACCTCAGCAAACTGAAGCAGGTGTAATCCCAGTTTACGTTCTTCATCTTTCAACAATAATAATTGCCCCTCCTGACACAAATAAATAATAAATTCAATTATAAAGTTTATATTTAACATAAAGATCCAAAATTAATATTAAAAGAACAATGAGCAACATAGAAGTGATGATAAATCTCTTACTCTTTTCAATTCCTCTATGTCTTTACCAGATTTTCTGATAATTGAACATATTCGAGCATGTGCATACAGCAGATATACAGCGGTATTTCCCTATTTTTAAAGAATATGAGAATGTAAGAAACAAGAACAGTGGTATAATTTCAAATTAAAGACTAGAAGATGACAGAAATAGAAGAAAATCATTAAGCATGCCTTATCATTAAGCATCTGATCAAAATTGAATGTGTAATTAGTCAATCGGTTATTCTTCAGGTCCGCATACCTGTTAAGAATATAAATAATCAAACAATGGAAATAGAAAATGTGCATTTTGCAGTAGTCAGATATTCGAGGTGGCAATTTCGACTGTATTTGCCAAAAATGGGTTTCTTGAGTCAAAGAGGTCAAAAGTCACCCAAAGACTGTTTTCAATAACTTAAAACCTGTTAAATTTATTTATTAAAAAAGATAATACTTGCCCATTTGGTCATCTATCATTAGTATCAATACAATTCATCGTTATTTACAAAATTGAAAAGTGCAATTCCTCTAAGATCAACAATTCCTCATTCCCAAAAAAAAAAGTATAAAAAATGAACAATTTGAATTTTTGTGCTACCGCAATAACTTTTAGCATACAAATTATATGAACTTTTGGCATAAGCAAATAGAACAAACCAGCAATTTTAAAAAAACACGGTCTTTTTTTATTATTCAATACTGTATTTAACCAAAAGATAGCAACTTTAGGCATTTTGAACATCAGCAAGAACTAGAAACAAAAATAACAAAAAAAAATTGCCTATCAAGACTATTGTTTAAGAATTAAAATTCATTTAAAAGAAAGTTCACCATAAACAAATGTGTAACACTTAAAGTAACAGTGGTAATAAATAAGCTTGAGAATCTTACTTAACAGCACCGTATCCAACTGCTTCAGCAGTCTGCTCAAGCTCCTCAGGAGTCCACTCGGTAGCCTTGCCTAAAAAATAAAATTACCACATATTATAAAATAAATTCACATGAAGAAGAATAAATTAATTCTAATAATAAACCAATTTATGGTTATACCTCGTTCCACAAGAGCTGCTTTACAACGAGTTTTAGCTTCATCAAGTAAATCAAACAACTTAACAACTTCAGTACTACGGGTTCTAAATCTCTTTCCATCATCACCAAGAACAAGACCAAACCCTACATGACTTGTTTTAGGGTATTGGTTTTCACCACTTGGAAGCCACCCTGCTTTTTTAGCAGCCTGAAAATAAATTTTGTTTTATAGCTCCATCCGTATTTAATTTCATATTTATGCTGTGTAAAAGTAACTTACGGTGAAGAACATTTCAAAATGCTCTCTCTGGCCTACATCAGTGACATATATTATCCACTCAGCTTTTTCCTCATTTAGCCGATACCTGCATATAATATGAAATATTGATTAAAAAAAAAGAGTTTAGATAAATCTATTACTGGATAGTAACAATGCATATAACAGACGGTCCATGTGGTTTGGGTACTGAGGATTTAAAGATACAAGTTTAGGTTTTATGCTTTAAGTTTTGTAATGAGTTTGGGATTTAAGGTTAACTTTCCCAAGTTAGAGTGTAATGACCAAAATACCCTTTGACTTTTGAAAAACTTATCAAATGTTAAAAAGTCAAAAGGGTATTTACTTCCCGCAAAAGTTAACCTTAATACCAAACTCGTTACAAAACTGAATGCATAAAACCCAAACATGTTCCTTTAAACCAATAGTACCCAAACAAGTTACTTCCCGCAAACCACAAAGACCATTTATGAAACTAACTCTTATAAAAACCAACCATAGAGCTGCAAGATCAGTTGAAGCATAGTTAAAACCACCATCACTCTTCACAACTATAAGAGGTATCTTTTTTCCTTCAATAAATATCACCTGAGCTCCTTCACTTTCTTCAATCAAACCCTGTTTCCTGAGAAGATCTAGAGTCCCAGGAATGTAGGGGTTGTAAAAGCTTTCACCCTAAAATATAAAAACAAAAAAATTAAAAAATTTAAACTGAAAAAAATGCATATACTCCCATTTTATATCAAGGGAAAAAAAAAAGATAATACCTTTTCTTCCAATTGGACCCCAAGACGTTGATATACTTTTTCAAAACCCTTTCGACTTATTTCACATATTTGTGCCCAAGCCTTCCTGTACTTCTCGTCACCACCCTATTTTAAAATTCATTATTTTTTTAATAAGAAAATCCAAAACGACCAAACAATATAAATACGTTCATACATATATATGTATATATATATATATAGAAAGAGAGGGAGAGAGACTGAACCTGAAGACTGACAACTGCTCGTTGGGCCCTCTCTTTAAACTCAGCATCAGTATCAAATTTATGTTTTGATGCCTTATAGAATACCTATCAATATACCAGCTGAGTCAAGATAACACGAAATACTGAAATACTACAATATAAGGTTCGATAACTATAATAAATAACATATATTAGTATATGACAGAACAAGAAGATAGTTTAGAGCAAACTTACGTCATATGTAAAATTAAACAGTGAAAATGGGCAAATTGGGATATAGCTTAAAAATTGACCACGACAATATTAGGTGTGCTAAAATGAAAATTGTTGACGCTTTCTGGTATAAATAAACTATCTAAATAAATGCATTTACAAAGGATCCGTATAACAATTAGATTCACAGGTGCAGTTTAAGAGTAAGTGAGTAACTATGCTCACCTCAAGTTCTCCAATATCCTTGTCACTAACTTTCCCATCTGGGAACTTGTCAAATAGAAACTCAATCAGCATTCCAAACTGCAGAAAAATAAGGAAAAAATTAAAATTTGCATTATTTAATTAAACAATAAAGAACTTACATGTAAAATTTGCATCTTAGTTCCCACAATATTAAAAAATTATAATAACAAAAACTCCCAGAAGAAGATTAATTGCATGTACCTGAGTACCCCAATCTCCAACATGGTTTCTGCGAAGCACATCAACTTTAGAATACTCGAGCATACGGGCTAGCGTGTCTCCAATGATAGTTGACCGTAAATGACCAACATGCATTTCCTTTGCAATGTTAGGTGATGAAAAGTCAACTATCGCCCTTTTGACAGAAAGCTTTGGTGCCCATGTGTCTATACCATCTGTTAGCATATTATGGATTCTCTGTAAGAAAACAGTAACAAAATCCAAGTAAAAGAGAAGTTAGATCAGGAAGATATTGCATTTTTTTAAATAAAGAATAAATAGTTGAATACCTTAGCTATCCATTGGGTTGACAATTTAACATTTATAAAACCAGGACCAGCTATAGAGCATGATTCTATCATGTCAGATGTTGGAAGATTTCGCATTATAGCCTACATATTACAAATTTCACATGGACCATATAATCATGTTATAATAAAAAAATTCACTCTATATATTCAACATGTTGATTCACATTCACAAAGAGAAACAGTATTACCTGTCCAACAGGTTGTGGACCTTTGAATTCTGTACCCTTGCCTTTAATTTTAGACCATAAGCTCATGGCATTATTGCTAATACAAGTAAATAAAATAAATATAAAAATTATGCATTAGTACAGAGCATTTTAGAGAAAAATACGCGATATAAATGATAATGTAGCCAATATTACTACAACTATATATCATATTGCAAACCTATAAAGTAAAGATTCCTTCAATATTACAGAAAAAAATAATATATGAAAAAACATGCGACATATGAGTAAGAACATATACCATTGGTAATCACCAGATTCCTTTCTGGAGCAAGCAGCTATAAGAGGTGTCACTTCTGGCTCATCAGGAACAGTAACTTTCAAGGAAACCTCAAATACCTTTGCTAGTTGTTCTTTAAGGCTCCCTGTAGTATCTTCCTGTATAACAAAAAACATTGGCATAATCTTACTGTGTGAATTATAAAATAAAATATAGATATTCTGTAAATCTAAAAATTAGGCTTGTGTATAAAATCTTCAAGTGTGATAACAAAGCTAGCTTCAACACATATACAAGTTGATATATGAATGATGTGAGTGTAGCTTAACAGACTTACAGGTGCAGCTGCCATGGTTGACTTGCTGTGTGCACACTTGACCGGAAAGTTTCTTCTATATGCTTCTTTCAAAATATCTGTCTAGTTTAACAGTAACAGAAATGTAAGCAATTCACAATCCAGTTATGCAAACAGAGCAATCAAAGAATTTCACATTATTTACCAGCAACAAAGTGTCGAAACAGATGAGAAGTGCTGAAATTTTTTTTTATTAACAAAATGTTATATGTATGCCAGTAACCATATGAACTACGTTTGAATGTGAACCTACGGCTACCTAGTATCAGATACCTAATTTGGCTACCTAAGCTGCTAACTTTTTTCGAACTAACTGAAGAGTAAAAACCAGAATCAAATATAAAGCAACAACTTTGATGATTCCAAATTTGTCAAACGTAACAATAACTACAAGTACTTAACAGTTTATTCAAAATCTAAAGGTAAATTAGTCGTGACCAGATCAGAAACTCCGCATTTCCATCGTTTGTGAATCATATCTCAATTAATTATTAGCAAAAATGCAGATAAGATAAAGCAACCAACATAATAGAGCCAGCAACCACCAATTTTACGCAAACCGCAACGACTGTTTAAATCGCAATATATCTGACTCCAATTTGCGAGCAATAACTCCAAATACTTTTACTGAATTTAGAAGCAAGCAACAGATTGACATTACTGTCACATACATATCATATTATGATCTATATTCCATACATCTATTGTATACGGTATGAAATCGTAATTACAAATTATCAATTGGTCATAAACATTGCTTGCAACACAAGCAATTAAAAGATATCTTACAATTACGAGACCGATGAGGATGCGGAGGGGGGCGGAGGAGAGATAGGCGAGGAGATAGAAACGATTTCTCGATTATAAACATCGAAATGTTAGGGTTTTCTTGAGGGTTTTAATTGCTGATTCCTGCTTTTTTTAAAACAGTGGTAGATTACCAATATGGTCCCTCGACTACTACCAACTGACAGATTCCGATCTTTAGCTTTTGTTTTGTAGTTTTGCAGCAAATTACGAAAATGCCCACGACATTTTGTCCAACGTCATTACGTGACTCTTGATGTCTTAGGACAAAACCATTTTATTACCAACAAAACTTAGGGCCTGTTTGGTAAAATCTGAATCATTAAGTGCTGAACCATTAAGATGTCTGAATGGCAAAGAGGCTGTGAACCAGTAAGTGCTGAACCATTCAGACTCTTATTTTTACTGAACGATTCAGATGGTTATTCAGATGTTGGATCCA
>WOUH02000022.1:7102981-7118371 GCA_009936405.2 Stevia rebaudiana | reverse complement strand
TATAGGTTCACTTCAGGTTTTTTACTTTACGAAAAAAATTATTCCTACTAAATTTTCGAAACGCACTGGGTTCCGGTGAACCCGGTCCACTCTACCTGGATCCGGCCCTGATGATCGCCTACATATTCGAAACATCATATAGAAAAATATAAATATAGTTAGAATAAAATATACTATAAATTCAATAGTCATGACAATTCACTTGGAGTAAAATATATATATATATATATATTACCTGTCCAACAGGTTGTGGACCTCTAAATTCTGTACCTTTTGATTTTATTTTAGACCATAAGCTCATCGCATTGTTGCTGTTACATAAGTAAAATTATGAATTGAGTAAAGATTTCTGAATCAATAGAGAAATTAGAATATAGATTTAAACCAATTATGCACAACAATGAGAAATTACATATACCATTGGTAATCACCAGATTCTTTTTTGGAACAAGGAGCAATTAAAGGAACCACTTCTAGCTCATCAGAGACAGTAACTTTCAGTGACAATTCAAATAATTTTGATAATTGTTCTTTAAGGCTCCCTGTATTATCTTCCTGATTTTCAAAAACAAACAATTGGCATCATCTTTAATGTGTGAATTTATAGAAATATAAAATAGAATACACATATGATGAGTAAGTTATAACATTGCTTACTGGTGCATTTGCCATGTTTGATGTGGAATGTGCCCACTTGACTTTAAAGTTTCTACTGTATGCTTTTTTTAGAGTATCTGTCTAGTTTCGCTGTAACAAAACATAAACAATTTAACATTACAGTTATGCAAATAGAGCAATGAAAGAAATATACTTATTTTTCTAACAAAATGACTGATATATTGACTAATTTGTACAGACAGAAAATTAAAGATCAAAAAAGGATATAACAATTCACTCGTTACATATCAGCCCAACCGAATGTGACACGTGTACTGAATCACGTTACAAACATTGCATTCATATTTAATTTGTTAGTCATACTTACAGATAAAATAACATATCTGAAACTTTTTTTGTAGGATTTCAAACTTAAATTACAAATTTTTACCATACTAAAAATTTTCTATTTAATAAAATGTATAGTAAAAGAAATCTAATGTTGTAGAATGAACAAAAATACTGTGGTAGTATAAACAAAAACGTGGCTAGCCAAAAGTAACAGAGAACAGTGGCCATCCTCTCCGGTAGTAACAGAGTCCGCCGATATACGATTCCGGTGCCGGAAAATCGAGTTGAGTCGCTAGTTTTAGCTAAAGCGTCAATTGAACGAAACGGACACGTAACATTAGGGGAACGATTTGTTACCTGAAAAGTTTGCAACAGTATGTTGCCGACAGGAGATCACGAGACGATAGCGGCTGTTACACTGATTCTCGCTTCAGCTTCACGGATTGTAGTATTTTTGGTTGATATTGAACTCACCGGAAAACCTTTGAAGGTTTTGGAAGAAACGGAAACTGTTTGATTTTAGGAGGGCCGCATCGGTTGACCATAGATGGTCAATCTCTCTTTTGGTTTATAAAAAACACTATCATGTTTGTAGTTGTGTAGCTACAAAACAAATATAAGAAAAATAAAAAAAAGCAGCGCGTTGCGGGTGGGAGCATGATTAATTAACGTTGTTCAAAGTATGTATGTTTGTTTTTTTGTGTTGTGCTAACATTAACGTTACTAAGCACATAAACATTCAAAACATTTGAAAGCGTAATGTCATGCTACAACACTCGTGTTTTAATCGTACCATCTTGTCGCAAAAGTTACCAACAATTCCAAAACGAGTGTCATACGAATAAAAGGGAAAAATTTATGAAACTTGATGGGGGGTAAAACTCAAATGTTAAAGTTTTTAAAGTTGAGGGATAATATACTCATACAAACAAAAGATATTTATTGTAAATCGAATGGGCTAAAATATAGATTGTTAGAAGGGACCAAGAAAGGGAAAAATAAACATTATGGGGTCAAATTGACATTTAAAAAGTTGTGGGTGCGAAATTATAATTTCACAAAACTTGAGAGGCCAAGTGTCATGAAGAAACTCACTGACTTAGTAAATGAGTGTATACAGAAAGCTTCTTTCTTCTGTTTTTTTTTCCTTACCTTTACTATTCTATAGCCTTGTTTAATAACAAATAGAGATGCCACAAACTACTAAACATGGGAACATGGTTACATGGATACATGAAGTAATGATAGCAAGTAAGGAGAACACATGCATGCATACTAAAGGAAACATGGGTGATTGCGTGACTCCCAATAGCATTGGTAGACTAGTAGTGGTTGTGTTTTTATAGCATTGGTAGACTGGTAGTGGTTGTGTTTTTATTTTGGTCGAGTGTTAATTTCTTTCGTTTTATATAAATTTATTTATTTATTTTGAAATACAACTTTTATTAAAAAAACACACATCTCTAGCCTACTAGTAATAGGCAAATACAACAAACAAAAAAAGACAAAACTAGACCTTTGGATACTTGTATAGTATGTTAAGCTTGGATCTATTTTTATCTATAAATATTTGAGAGATTTGACTTTTCTAAAAACGGACTCTCTGTGTGAGAATAGATTTTAGCCATATGCTAACAAGTCATGAGAATGATCAGTGAATTTTTATAGCTTCATCCTTTCGAGTTGTTTCTGTTGGTCCAGACTTTTGATCAAAAAATAATATGAGCACAAAAACTCTTGGTGCAAAAACTCTTGGTGATTAACCAAAACTGATCAACTTTTGTATATAATTAAGCCAGGACAATTACAATGCTCCTTAGACCTCTATTTATAACTAAATAATTGTAATCCTACTCAAACTAGTAAACCAAATAAATAATTAAATAAACCTATCTAATAAACCTGATAAACATAACAAATAAATGAAACCTTATAATTATCTCTTTTAACTAAACTTTAATTTATCTCATACATATCATCAAGATTCAGAATTATCTTTAATAATTTCATGATAGAAAGAATTTATTTTCTTTGTGATATATTATTAATTTGTGTTATTTCGTGGAATCTGCCTCTAGCATGTTTTTTTCCTACGACGACCAAGATGGTCAAAAATATTTTAGTAGTTAGCTACGTCTTTGCTTCAATTGGCTGAAAAGATACGTTGACAGTGAACTTTCAAAGTAAAACCACAACGAATCAATGACGAAATCAGCGACCAGGATTCTCCATTACTTTTCCACCTAATCATATCTACCGTCGATACTCGTTCCTTATCAAGCGAGACTGAATCCATCTACAGTTACGCTCAACAAAACTGACAGACATTACACACCCACAATCACGCGTACACGTGTCACTCACAGAGACCGGTTGTGCACTCTCTAGAACGTTTTACCCCAGGTCACTGTAACTGCCTAAGGATCTAAGATTCTAGAATCGCCATATAAAGGATTGCTTCGTGACCACGAAACGACACCGTTCTAGGTATTTCTTCTTCTTCGCTCCATTTCCTTCTTCGGTGAAGCTTTTATCTTCGATTTTGCTGTGGAGTTTGTGACTGCATTGATATCGGAGTCCTGGATTATCCGCTAATCGTGTAGTTATCTTCTTCTGTAAGTTGTCTAATTGTATCTAAGTAATTTCAATTCAGTAAGTCGGTGTTGATTGAGCAATTGATCGTTGATTTACATGTTCAGATTTGCAATTTGACTGTGGTAGTTTGATGATAGCAAGATAGTTAGATCAGTTGAGTTAAATCGATGCGAATTTTGTATTTTGATCATGTGCAACTGGTATGAGTGACTTGTTATTGAAGTTTTGTGGTTGCAAACGTCTGACTTAGGGTTCTAATGAGGTTCTAAGTTCATGTGAAGATGATTATATCTATGAATCTATTATCAGTTGATTATAAGTCTATTGATTTGGTTTACTTTGATTATTTGATATGATATATATGGAGATATGAGAGTTCCACAACTACTTGGTGAATTTGTTCGAAGATTACTCCATCTGCCATACTTTCTGATCACAACAATTATTGTTTTGTTCAAAGAACTTGCTAAGCTTTATTCAATGGGATGGGGGAACATCTACAAGAGACGGATGAAGGTTTTCACATTAACATTTCTGATATACCTGGATTATAAGGTATACAAAAACTTATCATCTGTCTTGCTCAATATGATCATTTGTGTGCTTAATTAGAACTTCAAGATCTTATAAGCTGTTATATCCTTTAAAGGCATTGCAGCAGAGGGCAAAATTCACAAAAAGATCAAAACGAGATGGTTTATGGGAGAAAGCTCATGAACGGAATGCTAAACGTGTTCTTAAGTTAATTGTTGAGTTAGAAGGTTTATGGGTGAAATTGGGACAGTATTTATCTACTCGTGCTGATGTCCTCCCGGAGGCGTACATACGCCTTTTAAGGCAATTACAAGACTCTCTTCCTCCTCGCGCTTTGGTAGAGGTATTTTTATTTTTAAAACAAATACTTCTACCTTTTTTTATTAATTTAAAGAATGATTAACTGTAATATGTTGTGTTGCCTTGTAATTTTGTGTAAGTGATGTAATAGTGCTTGTATCTTATACAAAATGGTCACAATCTCACACATTCTGACTTGGTAAAGTATATGATCACATGTAATACTTTCAATTGCATTGATTATGTTATTTTTATTCTGCTTGAATCAGGTGTGTTCAACTATAGAGAAGCAGTTGGGTCAATCAATGAATGATCTATTCAAGAATTTTGTCAGTGTACCTTTAGCAACAGCATCGGTAAGAACCTTCTTAAGATTATTGGCAACATAATATTCAACATGCTCTTGCATAATATACTTATTTTTTATGTAGAACAGTTTGTATTGTGGCAACTTGAGCATTTATTTTGGTTCTTTTGTTATAATATATTATTACAGCTTAAAGTCTTAAACCAACCACTCTTTTGTTTTTCTTCATTGCCTGTAATAGGGCATGTTAAAATTACACGTGTTGGTTTATAATTGTAACTTTTTCTGTTGGAATGATCCCTATAACAAACTAACTATGAGTTATAATTTTGTTTTCTATTTGGTTAAATATATTAACATTCTGAATAATTGGTATTACTTAAATAATATTTGCAGATAGCTCAAGTTCACCGTGCAACTCTACATGACGGGCAGGAGGTAGTTGTGAAAGTTCAACATGAAGGCATCAAAACTATAATCTTGGAGGTTGTTTATACTAGGAACTGAACTTCATTTTTCATATTAATCACCAGATTTGTAATAAATTAACTTTTACATTTTTTACAGGACCTGAAGAATGCAAAGTCAATAGTTGACTGGATTGCGTGGGCTGAACCCCAATATGACATGAACCCTATGATTGATGAATGGATCAGAGAAGCACCCAAAGAACTAGATTTTGACCATGAAGCCGGTATAATATAAATAATTTGTTTTTAATGTAATTTATTTTATTTCTGGTTTCAAATATATATACTTGTTTGTTAATGGTTTCTTGTTTTTGTAGAAAATACTAGAAAGGTCTCAAAAAACCTAGGTTGCAGAAGTGAAGGTCTTGACAAAAAACCTGAACATGTGGAAGTATTGATACCAAAAGTTATTCAGGTATTTCCTCATTAAAGTGTTTTTAGTTAATAGAATTTATTATTAAATAATTTCTTTTCGATCTGCAGTCCACTGAGAAAGTCCTCATTCTAGAGTATATGGATGGGATACGTTTAAATGATTCCCGCGCCCTAGAAGAACTTGGAGTTGACAAACAAAAGCTTGTTGAAGAAATTACGCGCGCATACGCGCATCAAATTTATGTTGATGGATTCTTTAATGGTGATCCTCATCCAGGTAATATTTTTACTCGTAACTCTCAGTTTTGTTTTGATCTAACGTCAAGCATATTAGGTTTGTCGTCTTGGCCAAATCTTCATTTGACTTTTTTTTAGGTAATTTTCTGGTGAGTCGAGAACCTCCCCATCGTCCAATTTTGCTTGATTTTGGGCTTACAAAGTTGCTTTCAAGCTCTGTGAAACGTGCTTTGGCGAAAATGTTTCTGGCAGCTGCAGAGGTTTGCACATTACTATATGTTAATTGTATATATGTTATAGTAGTAGTTAGTTGCAGCCCATGTTATTAAGCCCAGTTACACTGGCCCATGGGCCATAGTTTAGGGTTTCCCCCCTTATTATTAGAGGAGCTCTTTCATTGTGTGAAACACACTTTTTCATCTAATACAAATATGATTTCTCATGACACTATATATAGTAGTTATATACTTAGTGGAATAATTATATAAAATTCTTCCTACATACTACTCTTATCTAGCTTTTGGCAAGCATTGTCTAACCTAGTGAAACTTATTATCTGATTATTGGCACTTGAAATCGCCATTATCACTTTTCATTGCTTGGATAAACATGTTATGCTTTTGATTTTGATTTTTATATAATTTGTTTTTAACAATGTTGATAGTGTGAGGCTAATTTAAATTTAAACTTACTTACAAATCTCCGCTTTTAACCTTGTAGAAGACATATATTCCCATTCACGCTCTGTGTATTTTTTTTCCAAAAAACGTCATTTTTGGTCATTTCTGCATTAATTTATTTAATAATCAGAATTTATCAAACAGGGAAACAACTAATAATAAGAAAATTTTGTTGTTTCAGGGTGATCATGTGGCACTTTTGTCTGCATTTGCTGAAATGGGACTTAAGTTGCGCCTTGATATGCCAGAACAAGCTATGGAGATAACAAATGTGTTCTTCAGGGCTACAACTCCAGCAAGTGAAGCTCTTGTAAGTGGAATCAGTTGTCTTGTGGTTTAATTAGGGTAAAACTGTCCCAAAATTATGCAAAACTGACGGTTCTTTTTGGTTTAGGAAACTGTTAAAACTCTGTCAGAGCAAAGAGAAAAAAATATGAAAATTATACAAGAAAAGATGAAACTCAACAAGAAAGAAGTTAAACGCTTTAATCCTGTAAGTTAGTTAATTATTTCTACTCCTAAAGTATAAGTATTTGTTATGATTCTTGAAAACTAATTTATTATTATCTTCCAGATTGACGCGTTTCCAGGAGACATTGTGATTTTCTCTAGGGTCCTTAATTTGCTCAGAGGTTTCTTTCTGGTCTTTAAGACTTATCTTTGTTGGTTGCATTTGCATTTTTGAATAGTCAAAGTCAAAGGGTATTACGGTCATTTCACTTTAATTAACAGGAAGTTAACCTTAATACCCAAACTCGTTTCAAAACTAAAAAAATTAAACCTAAACCTGTATTTTATATCCTCAGTACCCAAACATGTTACTTTCCGCAAACCACAAGGACCATCTGCATAATTTACTCTTTTGTTTGTTAATTCCTTAAAAATTTGAAATGCCCAAGTCTTAAACATCGTATTATCTCATTATAAATACAACTTCAAACAACATTGAGGCATATGAACACTATCTTCTACAGTACGTTTTTTTCAAATTAAATTATATATTAGAATATAATCACTTTCAAATCACTCATCCAATATGTTGAAAACATTTCAGGGCTTTCATCCTCAATGAATGTTCGTATAAGCTATCTAAGTATCATGAGACCTTTTGCTGAATCTGTTCTGAAAAGGTATGATTTTGATTAGTTGCGCGAGTCACTGCTTATTCTATAATCACATTTAACAATATTCTTGTTTTATTAGCCATTAATCTTTTTCAGTGACATGAACCATGGACCATCTTCAAATCCAAAATGGGTACATGACGGTCCAGTACATTCTGATGTAGAAACAAAACTTAGGCGTTTGTTGGTTGAATTAGGGAATGCTGATAGAATACTTGGAATCCAGGTATGCAACAACCGTTTTTAATGTTTAAAAAAAGAAGATGTTTTATACCAGCTGCAATAATTGTGTTTTTTTTAGGTTTGTGCTTACAAAAACGGGCAAGTGATAATTGATACTGCAGCTGGAGTGTTGGGAAAATATGATCCTCGACCCGTTCAACCCGACAGTTTATTTCCTGTTTTTTCTGTTACTAAGGGTATCACAGCTGGAATGGTTCATTGGCTGGTTGATAAAGGGTATGTTCTTGCATGCAAAGTAGGGGTTCACGGTCCGGTTTGACCTGTTTGGACAAAATTTTGGACCGAACCGCTAACTATGGTTCTGGGAACGACTCTCTAAACCGGCCCGGTTGGGTGGGTTGGAAGGACCGGTTCGTTTTTACTGGTTTGGTGGTTTGAACCGGTTTATTAAAAGGGAATTACATAGATGGTGTTTGTGGTTTGGGTAAAGTAACAGGTTTGATAATGTTTAAAAGTAACAACTTTGGGGTTTGTCTTTTCCGTTGAAGTCAAAGGGTATTTTGGTTATTTTACTGTAGTTTAATAAAGAAGTCAACGGAAGTTAGCCTTGATACCTAAACTCGTTACAAAATTGAAAGCACAAAACCCAAACTTGTTATCTTTAAACCTTAGTACCCAAACCACAGGGACCATTGGCGTAATTAACTCTTTTATAAATCATTAGTTTGTATTGAGAAATTCTAAAATGATAAATATGATCCATTATTATAATACATTTGCACAACTACATTTCTAAAAATGAGAAAATATATGAATAATACAAGTTAAATGACAGTTTGATCAATTTCAACAGTTATTGGACACCCCTAAAGGCAACCACTAATATTCTTGATATAATAACAATAATAAGAATAGTAGTAACAGATTAACAATATTCATATGTATTTTCATTTGTAGGAAACTGAAGCTTGACGAAAACGTTGCAAACATATGGCCAGAATTTGGTACAAACGGGAAAGATCAAATTAAAGTTAATCACATACTTAATCATACATCGGGTCTGCATAATGCTTTAGCGGGTATTGCTGAAGAAGATCCCATGTTATTTTGTGATTGGGACGAGTGTCTAAAACGCATTGCTTTGGTTGCACCCGAAACCGAACCTGGTCGTGAGCAGTTATATCATTATTTATCATACGGTTGGCTATGTGGCGGTATCATTGAGGTATAATTTTATTTTTTTATTTTATTTTATTTTTATTTTAATTTTTAATAATGTATGTGAATGACTATATGTTGTTAAACCTGCAGCATGCATCTGGGAAGAAATTTCAGGATATTCTTGAAAAAGCTTTTGTTCGACCGCTTAACGTTGAAGGCGAGATTTACATAGGAATTCCTCCAGGTATGTTAATTTTTTTAACAATTCATAAAAACAAAAAAAAATACCAATATGTTTATAAAAATATTTTTTAAAACACAAACTCATTTCAGGTGTGGAATCGCGACTGGCGACTCTTACACTCGACATAAATGATATCAGTAAATCCGCCCCGAAACCCGACACCACCACGAGCAGCTCAATCTCCACCACCCTACCATCCTCGTTCACCTTCGAAAGAATTTCCGGT
Organism: Stevia rebaudiana; assembly: GCA_009936405.2. Classification (NCBI taxonomy): domain Eukaryota; kingdom Viridiplantae; phylum Streptophyta; class Magnoliopsida; order Asterales; family Asteraceae; genus Stevia; species Stevia rebaudiana. The sequence continues at coordinate 7,108,987 of WOUH02000022.1, read as the reverse complement.
TTAGTTCCATTATCCAACATGCTGAATGTCCGCCGCGCGATACTACCTGCCGCCAACGGACACTTGTCAGCACGTGCAGTGGCCCGCTACTATGCCGCCCTTGCAGATGGCGGTGTTATCCCGCCTCGCCACTCTTCAACCTCCCTCCCGCCACTCGGAAGCCACCCCCACCACCCCACATTCCCGTCTAATAAAACTCGGAAAGATGGAATAAAGAAAGATTTAAATGGTTTTAAATCTGATCATTACATCAGAGTACCAGAAACCGAAGACACGAGTGATGAAGTTGAAGCTAAAATCTTTAACACCCCTAAAGAAAAACTTCATGATGCATTTTTGGGAATTGGAGATTATGAGAATTTAATCTTCCCGAATGGGAGATTCGGGTTAGGATTTAGAAAGGTTAAAACAACCGATGGTGGTGTAATCGGTTTTGGTCATTCGGGAATCGGTGGATCAACAGGTTATTGTGACATAAACAACAGGTTTGCGATTAGTGTGACTCTAAACCAGTTGTCATTTGGTGGTTTGACTGGTGATATAATCCGGTTTGTTTGCTCTGAACTTGATCTTCCTGTACCAGAAGATTATTCAGGATCAAGGGTTTTTGCTGAGAAACCAGTGATTAATTAATGGTGGTTTATAATTTAATCATAATATGTAAATTTAACAAAGATTTTGAGGTGAAACTACTGTTATATGTTGTAATTTGTAAATCAGACGTATAAAGCTGTTTTTTCTTCATTAGTCCTTTTGTAACTTGTGCCATTAACTTATTATTGTTGTTGTGGTCCTTGTGGATGTGATTGATGCAATGGCAATATATTACACAAGTTATTATCGGTTGATTTTGGTTCATAATCGTTTTGGACTTTTGGGTGTTTGGTTTTGAGATTGGTGGCCGATGGTAGCTAGAGGTGACCAAGTGACCAACGGGTGTCAGTGTGTGGTGGTCGACAACGGTTGGTGGTGGTGGCAAGTAGTAAAATGGTATTTGTTAGTTGAAGTAGTTTAACTAACTCTCTTAATCTTTATTAACAGGAAATGTTTGTATCTAAATTTATTAAGCAAATTACAATAATGCAAACACGATAACCCAAATAGAGTTGTTGATAAATAAACGATTGAAAGCATTCACTTCCTCTCATTTTATCATTTTCTCTACTTTAATGTCTAAATTTATATCCTTTATTCTCATTCAATTCTCTTTCGTGTTGAGATGAAATAAATAACTAAAAAGTAAAAACCCTTCACCTATAAACTTGGGAAATCTTGTGCACACAAAAGGACCCCCCACTATTTTTCCATACTGGAAAACAGTTTAAAAATGTCAAACTTGGGGGGTATGCCGACATATTTAAAAGACTAAAGAAAAAATTGAATATTGATCGAGTATATATATGAACGGTAACTAAACTACCTATGAAATCTTAATACGATAGGATAATCTAGGTTTGAGACCATAAGTATATGTGACTTGAAACTATTAAACATTGTTACATTAACGAGAAATTGTCCATCTCATAGTAGTAATTAGATAGCGCTATGACGTCTTCAATGAAAGCTTTGATTTGTTAATATATTAGAATACTTTTTTGGCGAATTTTGAGAATTTTAATTTTATTTTAATTTGGCGATAAAAGAGGTCAAGATAATCAAATGATGAAAATTGTTAGAAACATATATGATAATTTGATATCTTAAATTTTAAATTGTTAGTATGACTAATTGTTGTTTTTTTTTTAATTTTTGACTCACATCAGTATATGTCTAATAAACTAGGTGAACGTAATCATGTATTATTACAAATGACCCGACCCGTTTAACATTATTAGCAAAAAGCAAAGTAGAATTAAACTCACAAAAGAATTGCAATACATTAAACCCGTAGAACACAACTTGTAACATACATAAAAGTATACATGACAGTATGTGCAACTGTGTAAGAATTTAGTGGTAAAAAACAACAATGCGAATCAAGAAGCAGGACGAGTTAACCTGAAACATTAAAGAAAACATAATAAAATAAATTTAAGAAATCATAAAAATTACTATTAAAAAATATAAGTGAATAAAAAGCAAGAAAAAAAAAACTTGGAAAAATCAAAGGATGAAAATTATTGAGTATTTTGAAAGCACATTAACAACAGCAAAAAAATTTAAAACTAAACATATTGAATTTTGTGATATTTGTTAAATATCATTACATAAACAAGAGAAAATCTAATATATCGTAAATCAAAAGATATATATTAATATATTATTTTTATTTTTTATTACTATTATTATTTTATTATATATAGGTTGTTTATTTTTGAAGGCAAAGGTTTTAAAGAGAGCGACATCTCTCTCTTTTACAATATAAAATGTTTGTCATCATCTTTTCTTTTCTATACCCTAAAAATAATTTTTTGTTAAAAGAGGCCACGAGGTGGCTAGGGAGGGAGAGACAAGAGGAGCTCGGGGCCGGCCAAGAATATCGTTCCTCTGAAACCGGCTAGGGGATTTGTGGGGCACTCACTCCGGGATTTAAGGGGGTAAATGGGGGAAATTAAGAAAGAAGAAAGAAGTAAGGAAAAGTGGGACGACACCACGTAAAATGAGAAAAAGTGTGAAAAATTGGGGAAAGCTGATGAGACGCTGGCGTGAAAACGAGAAAGAGTTGGGAGATACGAGACGACTTCATGTGGCCTAAGAATTTATTCCCGTTAGATACCTTTAAAACATGTGAGTAAGGATTATATAATTTAGAGAAATGGTTAAGCGTGATTGTGAGTAGATGAGAGAAAAATGTTACGGTTTATTTCTTTGAGAAGTCTCAATTAATTTCTTTAATACTCTTTAATAATGGTTGTAAGTTAACAAAAGATAAAATATGATGATAAAGATATATATTTTTTATTTAATTTAAAAGGATAGTAAAATTTATTGAATTATAAGATGAGAAATGAGAAAAATGTCCTTAGTATTTGAGTAAGATTATGTCTATCGCCAATTTGCATATTTTTATATTAGAATGTTATCAGAATAATGGCTGTCAATATAAAGCAACAGAGGAGCTACGTAAAATGAAATGTTTTAATGATGTTTAGCTCAACTAGTTAAAGTGAGATACCTAAGACTTTATTAAAATAGTGAGGTCTTAAGTGTAAATATCACATGAGACATAGTTTCAGATGTCTTGGGTTTAATCCCAAGGAAGGAGGAATTATTAGTGTAATTTAGGAGTATGAGTAGGCAAAGGCGTACCTTTCTGGGGGCCTAGGGTGGCCTCGACCTCTCCTGTTCTTTTGGTCAGAAATATAAGATTAGTGGTTTTTCGTCCGTTAATTTTATACGTATATAGTCCGGCCTCCCATAAATTTTTTCCAAAAAACTTCTTAGCCCCATAGTTTTTTCTTTAAAATTTTTATTATATTATACATATAGATAATTGGGAGAGGCTTCAAATTAGAACTCTTTTTTTCTAATGAAAACTTTGAGAGTCGTCCCACACCAACCAATCCCACAACCAACATGAGAAAGGTAAGTCACATAAGACAAATTACTGGGTGGTGTCAGACTTTGAACCTCCTTTATATATTTACATACCCTTACCACTATTAGAGGTTTAGGGCTTAACATTACATTAGGGTTTAGCTTTAGGGGTTATCTTAAAGTTTAGCTTTTAAGGTTTATGATTAGTTTGTTAGTGTTTAGCCTTAGAATTTAGTTTTTGAGTTTAGGTTTAGGTTATAAGGTTTCCGGTGAAGGCTCGACGAGACAGTTCCAATGCCTATGGAATGAGCTCAATCGGAGTCTATTTGGTCGAGTTCTCATTTGAACCATCTCATATAAAGGTAAAAACAGTGAATTATATTATTTGTTTTTCGTATTTGTTTAAACTCTTTAAATATTTTGTGTTATCTTTATATATACAGAAAGTTAAAGGTCTCAACTTTAAATTATAATAAAAAATGTCTAAAACCGAGGTAATTTTCTTGAATTACTAAAATTACTAACCCGAATCACAAACCCAAACGTTTAAACCAATATGTATCGGGATAACCGATAGGAAAAAAAAATTGTATCCCGTGACTTTTGGCCCCCTATAGGGCTGTGTTCAAGCTCCTCCACCATGAGTAGGAGTATGATAGATATTCCGTTAAAAAAACTCCGCCTCCACATATGTATTAAACATAAAAATAATAAAACAAATTAACGTATGTGGATCGACTTATATGAGCACGCATGGGTGGCTCAATAGGTATAGTGCATAGAGATAGGGCTTGGGGACACTAAAATATCGGAGTCTGGATTTTTCAAAATAATTCATCTATATGTTAAGCTTTTTTGGGTCGGGCTATAATTAAATTTAGGCTTGGGTGACACATCTTTTTGTCATGGCGGTAATTTCAACTATTTTAATAGCGCCTACTTATAATTACTCAGTAATCGCAAACATTACGACCAGACCTATGTCAACTCATAATCACCAATTATGCAGAGATGGGATGATCAAATGGTTCTGATACTTCAAAAGTAAATTTAAAACAACCTCGTTGTATATAGCTAAAAATGCCTAAATATACCAAGTGTTCTAGGTTGCTAAACTAATAGAAATAAAAGTAAATACATATATACTTTTTTTATCGGTTCAGTTTTAAGATTAAAGTCAAAGAAAAACTCATTTCAAGTAAAAATATATTTTGATCAAGTACATTTTAAATATATAAAAGGTCCCAAAATGTGAGCACGTGATATTAACTTGCTACGAAGACTTTTTATTTTACAACAATCATAACCAAATAATGAAGACCGGAAGAGAATTTTTTTCATATTGGACAAGAATTTTTTTGGGTCGTTTAAGTATCACTAAAATAACTTTTTTCTTCTGTTTTGGGTCGGTTTAATTCGAATCAGGTCAGGTCATGTTAAAAAATAATCAACCAGACAAAATTTTATATTGTGGTGGGTTTGGTTTAATATATTAAAATTAATAATGAACTTATTTAATAGATGATAGTTGTGAGTTTGGTTAGTTTATAAATATAAATAATGAACTTCAACTTATTTTAACTAGGTTTATATTATTAGTTGGGCATATTTTAAACTTAAAGTTTATGTTTTATAACTAAAATTAGAAATTAAAATTGGATTGGGGGCGGATTGGGGATGGATTGAGGGGCGATCATAAAATTTTATAGGGGTCGGTCGGGATTTTAACATATATATACCACTGGGAAAAAAAAATTCACGAAGGGCGGCTCCCCCCATGAGCTCTATGTGGCTACGCCACTGTTTGAGGTAACGTTGGTAAAGTATCACAAGGACGACCAACATGTTGAATGTTGGCAGACTTGGCGATGTAGTGGGATGGTGGTGGTAGCCGATCAGAGTTCACCGGGGTGGATATGGACGCCGATTGCGTTAGGTGGTGGCAATGTTGTAGAAATCGCTAGGCGCTAGTCGAGCGGCGATGTGAGGACTAGGGATAATCGGGATTAATCGGATTGAAAATTCTATATGTAATTTTTAAAAACATTATATATACTCATACTAATATGAGTATAATATTTCAAAATTCACATAAATAAGTCAAACTATATAATAATAACTAGTTTTATTTCAATTGTGACCACATTTGATTAAGTTTTAACCAAAATCACGATGTTGAAGAACATCTATTTTGACCGACGGGACTGATTAATGATAATCGGTCATTAATCGATGAGGAAAGAATTAGCGATTAATCAACTATTAATCGAAGAGTAATCGTGACTTTTACAATCATGGTGGTCGGTTGCTGGTTGAGTGAGAGAAAGTTGTAGGGGAGATATAACGGTATGTGATGGTTTTTTTATTTTAATCATTTTGTTTTTTATTTTGCTTCTTGGATGACGGTAGTTTGCCAGTTTGCCAAAACAATTTAACTTAATTATTTTGATACTTCACCTTTTGTCTATTACTTACCTCAGATATGTAATAGAGTTTCAAAAAAAAAAAAAAAAGTAAATAAAGACTTAC
>WOUH02000022.1:7062898-7093925 GCA_009936405.2 Stevia rebaudiana | reverse complement strand
TGAACAAGTTGAAATGCTTAACGAACGAACATGAACAAGGCTCGTTCGTGTTCGTTCGGTTCGTTTACAGCCCTACCCATACCCTTAATTTTCTATTTTTTACCTTGCTAAATATAGAAATATCCTTATCTATTACCAGAATCTAGATTACGTGTACTTGGTACATCAAGTGAAGTAAAGTTTAATTCTTTGGAGAAAAAAACACCGATAAATCATTGAAGACAGAAGGAAAGAACATTAAAGTTTCAGCTTCTTTTTTTCTTATTAAAATAACAAGACAGAATTGGGAAATATATGAAATTAAAAGACAACCAGGCAGAAGGTGTAAAACCAGTAACTTTTTAAGGTAATCATCTCAAATATGTATATATATACATGCATGTAGGGATACATCTATGAGTGTGAATCTATAGATACACGCATCTCTCACCCACCCCACAACCCATCTTCTTTCTCTTTCCTTAACTAAGATTTGGTTCTGAAACCACTGAATCATCGTCCTTGTGTATGGTTCACTAATCTGTCCCACAAATCTTGGAAATTTATTCACATTTTGCAGGTAATAACTCATCCTCTGTTTTTGTTCATTTTCTTTTTGGGTGTCACAGTTCTTGCTAGATCTTGAATTCGATCTGACCCAGAGTTTTTTTTATAGTCGGTTATGTTTGATTTGTAAATTCACGTTATAGATCTGATTTGGATAGATGGATTCACTTCAATTTCTTATTAATTTGGTTAAATTTTTCTAGAATGTGATTGAACTTCCTGATTAACTAATGGATCTTGAACAAAAGCAGGATTTCCAGCTGAAATCTGACAACATTATAATGGATTTCATTTTGAATTATGTGTTTTCTTTTGTTACTTGATTAATCTTCAAGATCCACTTCTTTTCAAGAAATAAATAGCAGCTGATTGAATTGATTGCTAATCAAGAAACCTTAGTTCTGTTTCTTTAATCAATCTCAGTGGGCACAAACTCTTAGGACCCTACAAAACTTTTTCACTGAAATTTGGGCCCAAATTTCATGTGATTTGTTCATAAAGTTGAATCTGACATCGACATATGCTAACTAACAAGTCCGTAATAGTGAAGTAGTTGCCACCAGATCTTGAAAATTTTCTTTTAATTTAATAATTACTGATTCTTTTTACCGTCAGATCTACACCCACGAGCTAGATCTGTCCTAAAATTCATGAACACAGTTTCCATTTTTAGTAAGATCTGGGATCTTTGTCTGTCTCAAGAATCTGTCTTGTTTATCTTTCTATTAATGGATTAAACCTGAATTTAGATCATATATGATTAATTTGAATCTAAATCAGCTAATACATTTTGTGGGTGTTCATGTATTTGATAAAGTTTGGATCTTGATTAGATCCACGTTAATGACTCAATTTTATGTGCAAAAAATGCCTTTCATTTTGTCGGTTCTTGAAAAAGATCCAGTGGCATAATTAAGTGGATCCCATTATTAAGATTTTAGATTTGCTTTTTCTACAACATAAATGATGTGATTTACACATATGGAATTTAATTTTGTGAACATTGTGTAACCAGAAGGGAAATGAAGTCAAACAAAGATGATAAGTTTGATAAACCCGCGAAACCAATTGATAAAAGCTCAAAGGTTGTTCCAATGGGGATAATGTTTGTTGTTTTATGCGGTTTTTCATTTTATCTTGGTGGGGTCTTTTGTTCTGAGAAGAATCGATTCAACAACACTGAGGAAGTTGTGAAATCGGTTGAATCTCCTAAAAAGTCTGTTTCTACACCGGTTCAAGTCAAATCGGTTTCTTTTCCCCAATGTAGCGCTGATTATCAAGACTATACACCGTGCACCGATCCTAAGGTATTTTTTGTCGAGTGAAAACGAGTCATTTATAGTACAGGTCAAATCGCTTAAATTATAAAAAAAATTGTTAGTTATTTATTTTATAAGCATTTAACAATACAAATTAACCCGATTAGCTAGTTCATAGCTAAACGGGTGAATACTGTAATCCTGTAATCTTTTGCGAATATCATAACACACGTGTCATTAATCGCGTGTGTTATATGATTTTCTTGAACAGAGATGGATGAAATACGGACGACACAGACTTACATTCATGGAACGCCATTGTCCACCTGCTTTTGACAAGAAAGAGTGTTTAGTACCGCCACCTGACGGCTACAAGGAGCCAATCAGATGGCCAAAGAGCAAAAATGAATGTTGGTACAGGTAAAGATTTGATCTTTATTAATCTTTATGGTAATCTTTGTGACATTTCAATTGAAAGTTATCAAAGTTTAATCTTGTTCATAAACTTTCATTAAATTGTAATTTAGGAACGTCCCATATGATTGGATCAACAAACAAAAATCTAACCAACATTGGTTAAGGAAAGAAGGGGAGAAGTTTTACTTCCCTGGTGGTGGTACTATGTTTCCTAATGGTGTTAGTGCTTATGTTGATCTAATGCAAAACCTAATTCCCGGTATGAAAGACGGGACTGTACGAACTGCCATTGATACCGGTTGTGGGGTAAGTTTTCTTAGATTGAATTCATTTTCTTGATTTGTTTTGGTTCTCAACTCTTGGACCGTTTTGTTGTCTCTCCAGGTTGCTAGTTGGGGAGGTGACTTACTTGATCGCGGTATTCTTACGGTTTCTCTTGCACCGAGAGATAACCACGAGGCGCAAGTTCAATTCGCTTTAGAACGTGGGATTCCCGCCATTCTTGGAATCATATCGACGCAACGTCTTCCATTCCCTTCGAACTCGTTTGATATGGCTCATTGCTCTAGGTGCTTGATCCCATGGACAGAATTCGGTACATTCTTAAACTTCTTATTTCGATATGTTTGAATCTGTTTGTGTATGTTGTTTGTTTTGGAGCCGAGGGTTTCTTTGGAAACAATATGTATTTCACGTGTTTAATAAAATGTCTCATTGATATTCAGGTGGAATTTACTTGCTCGAAATACACCGAATCCTTCGTCCAGGAGGTTTTTGGGTCCTATCGGGCCCGCCCGTAAACTATGAAAACCGTTGGAGAGGTTGGAACACGACAGTCGAGGAACAAAAATCCGATTACGAGAAACTACAAGAGCTTCTAACTTCAATGTGCTTCAAGTTATACAACAAGAAAGACGATATCGCGGTTTGGCAAAAATCCACAGACAACAACTGCTACAAACAACTCGACACTCCCGACAACTACCCACCAAAATGCGATGATGGTACTGAGCCTGATTCAGGATGGTACACCCCGTTGAGACCTTGCGTTGTTGTTCCCAACCCGAAAAACAAGAAATCAAGCTTGAAAGCGGTTGCAAAATGGCCCGAAAGATTGCACGTGGTTCCAGAACGAGTAGCCGACGTTAGTGGAGGAAGTGATGGTGCGTTCAAGCACGACGATAGCAAGTGGAAGAGCCGAGTGAAGCACTACAAGAAGCTGCTCCCGGCTCTTGGTACTTACAAGATTAGAAATGTGATGGATATGAATACGGTTTATGGTGGTTTTGCTGCGGCTTTAGTCGAGGATCCACTTTGGGTCATGAATGTTGTCTCGTCATATGCTCCCAACACGCTTCCGGTTGTTTTCGATAGAGGACTCATCGGCACTTTTCACGATTGGTAAGTTTGATGATTTTTCACCTGTAAATCCTAGAGATAGTGTGTTTCACATATGAACTCACTTGTTACACTTGTTTGGTCTTTGTTAGGTGCGAGGCGTTCTCAACGTATCCTCGAACATACGATCTCCTTCACGTAGACGGTCTCTTCACAACCGAAAGCCATAGGTAAGTTTTAAGTCAGACATATTCAGTTGACTTTACCACAAACCTAAGACTCAGACATATTGAGTTGACTTTACCACAAACCTAAGACTATGTACACGCTTTAAAAATCACTTAGTTTAGTCAATCGTCACATTTATTTACTTTAAACATTTGACTTAAAACATTTAACTTTTTGGTGTAGGTGTGAGATGAAACATGTGTTATTGGAAATGGATCGGATCTTAAGACCAAACGGGTATGTGATCATTAGGGAATCGACCTACTTTGTAGACGCGATCGCGACAATAGCGAAAGGAATGAAATGGGGTTGCCATAAAGAATCCACCGAGTATGATATCGAGACCGAGAAGGTTTTGATTTGCCAAAAGAAACTTTGGTACTCGAAGCAAAGCTCGTAGATGACCTCGATAAATTAATATTTTTGCATCAATGAACACAAATTGATTCGAGATTAATTTGATACGTATAATCGTTGATGAACAACATGAGATAAAAGAGTCCTGTTATAGTTTTGTTGTAACAATATTTAAATTTTTATTTTTTGTAAGGTTGAGGAAGAACTCGTACCAGGAAATGTTCCTTTCATTCGTTGCAACAATAGTAAAGTTACACTTCTATTAAGTAATGTACAACTTCATAGCATGATGTACAAGTTTTAATTGATCAATTTACAAGTTTTATAGTATGAGATCCAACTTTCATTGCATGATGTACAAGTTAGAATAGGACACAACTTCTGCTAGCATTTAAATACAAGAATGTACTACTTTAAAAATATTGCAGTGTTTATTTTGCATGTGATAAGTTGGCTCATCTCAACCAATGGGTCCTGATCCTATAGACAAGGTGGTCCGAACTAGTAGATAATTCTTAGTTTTGGAAGTCTTCAATTGGCAATTTGGCATCTTTTTTATTGGGACCAACATCTAATTACTTAGAATATGATCCCTAGGAATAATGCCCTATTCGGAATACCATCAACATGGCAGCACCTAAAGAGCACACGAAACTTTGGTTCGATAGAATTCTTGCATTTGATTCTTAACGTGAGTGTATTTTCTTAGTATTGAATTCTCAATCAATGTTTTTAACACCGGACTAGATGTCTAATTGGGTCTTGTTATCGGTCAGAGGTTGGACCGGATTAAAAACCGAGTGATTTTCGTACGTTTATAAAGGAATAAATATATAAATATAGATACATAACAAATAGAAAAATAAGAAACAATTCAACCACCGTTTTTTCCGGTTATTACCGGCCGGCCAGCCAGGCCAAAAACGATTCCAACATAAGGAACTAGCCTAGAACACCTTCCGGCCACTGGCCTGACTGGCCGGTCCGGTTTGGTTTTCCAAACATTGGTCATTCCTAGTGTTGGCCCCGACCCCTACCACTATTACCCCTCCATCGTTGCCATCACCCTATTAATTGCAGTTGTGACGTCTCTTTTGTCTCTTCATATTAAATATAACTTTCATATTGATATATGTTTATATTCATAACTTTTATATACATATACTGAATTGATGGTCGAAGGGTGGTTCTAAAGGTTGCAGCCTTAGGACCTATTCGAATCGTTTCCTATTTTGTCTACAATACATTTAACGGCTCAGAAAGACAAAGAACGACATAACATAATCATCGAAACCGCTCGAACTAAAGAAGCCTTCTTGCTTGTAATGATGTACATCTTACAAGACCCACGACCCAAATCTCTGTATAACCAATGACACACCACCGACACAGTGTTCGCCTAACAATTATATAAAAAAAATGAATGAATGATTAAGATCATATCTAAATTTGTCATTTTGTACAAATCCGTAATCTTGTAGTTTTAATTAAAAAAACAGTAAAGTTTTTTTTGCTCAATATGGTTTAGTCGAAATAATCATTTTACTCCAAACTTTTCAAATCAGTGTTTTCCTCCCCTACTTTTGCAGTCTGTCTCCATTAGCTCCAACACATTAATGGCGTTATTTTGTCGTCTAAAACATAAGGGCATTTAAGACTTTCTACGTATAATGACTAATCATGTAATATGCTCAAACTCAGGGACTAATTGTGTAATATAACAATATCATTCTCATTTGAAACCTAAACCTTCCGGCCACACCACCGCAAAGTCAAAACCACCCATAACAATTTGTAATTTCGGTGACATCACCACCACGAGCTGCCATCACCGACTGCAAATCCGACCACCCCAGCATCACGGGTTAAAATCACAACACCACCCACACCATTGCTTGTTCAAACCCTAAAGCTGACACAACTGTGTAAATCCAACAAATCCAGCAACAATTTTGGTGAACCAGCGGTCGCCTCCTGTAGCAACCTTAATGGTGCGACTCGTGAGAGACATAGCCTTTATCCTCGACCATCTACTCTTTTTTTCTGAAAATTGATGATGTTTTTTATGACAGCTAGGGTGGTTCCGGCGAAGATTGTCACCATCAACCTGCAATAAAGGCCATCCTTGCAAAATCGAACCCTAATCAGTGCTTGAGGACACAAATTTTTCGATTTAGTTACATGAACACCCATATGGGGTTGGAATGAAGAGGATGAAGCAATGGGGATGCATGTGAAATGGACAAATATTGATGGTGGTGTCACACGGTGAAGGTGGCGGTGATGGTGGATGGCGGTGGCTAGTAGTCGAGGTCTATTAGGGTTGGGTGATGGGTGGGATGATGGATGATGAATTTATGATGGTGATGAAGTGGTTAGATGATGTTCATGATGGATGGTGGAAGAAAAAACACAAATAATCTTTTTTATAGCTAATTACATAACTAGTCCTTTGATAAGTTTGAGTAACTTACAAATGAATCCATAAATGTAGTGCCACACCCTGCCAGTGGCGGAAACACCTGCGTGACCTCATGATTGTCTAATAGCACAACAATTTACTAATATTAAATTTTATAGGTTAAATCATTCAAATTATATTGTTTAACATCTCAAAATACAACCAAAACAAAATGACATGGTTCAGCAACACTTAAACATAACAAAATGTATCTTCTAGCATTCATGCATTCTAGTCAATTTCAACATAACAAAATCATCAAGCTTCACACTAATTTGTACCTGAAACATTTATGAAATCAATTGTTAACTACAAACGGTAGTTGGTGAGTTACAATAATTTGTAAAACAGTTGTAATGTTGTTCAAAAGGTTCGCATTATGACATGAACATGTTATACAAGACTAGTTGTGGAAACCAAACATTTAACTATTTATTGATCAACCCTTCTTACATTAACATAGTAGATACAACACTACGTTGTTGTATAATGTACTTGAACTACATAGTCTCAACCTATGCTATGATGTATGTAATGTAAAGTGTGGTCACCGATAGAGTGGCTTGGTAAGGTAAATTGATCTATCACCACACTTTGTGGCTTGTAACAGTTAATGATCAATACTCATAAAGTTTATGTACTAATTTGGGACAAGTAGTGCAAGACAACATAGCTCAAATGTACAACAATGCATATAGTTTGTATAAAGAAATGTTCTAGCCCCGGGTTTGAAACCAATGAATAAGTAAAAGGGGGAGTTGTAAACTCGCCTTGCAAATAGTTGGTAATAATAATGTAAGCAAGTAATGTAGTTCCAAATGAAATCCAACAACCATAAACCAAACAAGGCTTAACATATGTATATCATGTATGTATGTAAGCATCTAAATAACTTGAACTACTATTTTGAACATGTTAAATGTATTCCAAGTTCAAGCCATGTGCTTTAGTGTGGTCCTTGGCCAAAAAGGACATTTTTGGCAAAGGGAAGTTTTCAAACAAATTCATGTAATTTTTAGTGTTTGTTCACCAATTTAATTGACTAAGTAAATAGTGGACTTAACTTATGAAATTTGGATAGTAGTTGCTTATGTGTGTTAGGTTTTCAGACATAGTTTTGTTATATTTTTTAGATCAACAGATTGTGTAATAAAAGTTCAAGAACAGACTATTATCAAATTATGAATAGTTTTGACAACACCAATGTATAAAATCATAGTATATTGTAGGAAATTTGAAATAATGTAAGACCAGTTGGGTCTATTATTTAACATCTAAACTTTACAGAAAGTTAAAAATCAAAATATGTGGGTGAACACACACGAAGATATGCCATCTGCAAGTCTGCCTATATAAGTTGTCACTTGGACAGTTTTGCCCTTCGGGTTGGAAAATAGGTTTGACATTGCATATGACATCCAAATTGAGTAATTCCAGTTGAAAAAGAAAGAATTAAACTTCATCTTTGGTTCTTTGGACCAAGTCATTTGAGGCTGTTAACAGACTGTGCAATAAAAATTCAAGAACAGACTGCTGTCAAACTATGAATAGTTTTGACAATAGAAATATGTAAATTCATAAAATATTGTAGGAAATTTCAAATAATGTAGCCAAGGTCGAGGAATCAACCTCCGTGAGACTGTAACCCCGCAGATAAGCGGGAGCCGAATGGAATCTGTAAACCCTCTTTCCTCCTCAGGTTTGAACCGGTGACCTCTATCTAAGGTACACTTACTCCCCATTACATGAAATTGCCCATTGCTCTGGACAAGATTTGAACCTGAGACCTCCTAATGGAGAGCCCCAAGTCCACACCTCATTCTAACCACTTGAGCTATAAATCATTTGCTACTTAACTACATGACCGATCAAATTGAAGCCTGACAATTGGGCATGGAAAAAGTTGCTACGGCCTAAATGCTAGTGGTTGTTTCTTTTTAACAAAAATTAAGTTTGTTTTCAACTCAATTATCATTGTAAAATAATAGCACAACACAAGATCGAGAAAAGGCCCAAACCACTCGAATTAAGCAAAGGCCCAAACCACCTCAACCCCCAAACCGCACAAAAAGGAAAAAATAATAATGTTTCCATCCCTTGCTTCTTCTAATAAGCCAAAAAAATATATATTTGATCAATTAGTAGAAATATATACTCTATTTCATATATAAAAGTTGTTATCTACCTATCAGGTTGTTAACTAATTAAAGGAATGACAAGATGTTCAATGTGTCTTTATCTATTATAATAACGGTTAAGAATATAAAAACTACATATGAATCTACTAATATATAGAGTCAATATATAGAATGATCAGATTGTGTATTCCTTTTGTTTTCGGACTTTTGTTGAGATATTGATAAAAGCTGTGTTTTGTCTCTTTAGCTATTGCAGGAGATTATTTTATATAGAAAACTATTTCGTTGTTTGAAAATAAATCTAAGACCTGACTCCTTGTCACTTGTTCTCTTGCGTGTTTTTTTTGTATATTAGTCTTTTATGTTTGTCAATTTTTTCGTGCATGTATTATATACACCAGAAAGATTTTTAGGAGTTGAGAATCTCTATGAAAGTAGATTGGTAACGTGTGTTGTCATCCTAACCTCATCAAACCCAATCATAAGATTTACTATGTTTGTTTGTTTATAAATAATCTAAAGGGTTCACACTTTTAATAAAGTTGCTAAAAAAAAAAAATGATTACGAAATACCTAATAATAGGTGGCCTGTCATGAATTTAGACCCATCCATTATAGGACCCCACATTACCTAATTACAACCCCCATTCGCCATTCATGAATATTTTTTGGTCATGAAGGAAATATAGACCCGGTAATTATTTTATTCTAAAACAAGTGTTACTATTTCGGAAATGTCACATAAATTGAATTTGATATATTGTTACGCATGGAGGGGTTGGGATTCAGGCAAATTAACCCTACACTAAAGAATCTATCATCCTTAAAACTAGGGAAAAATGAAACTCAATCAACACAAAACTACTCTATTAACCCATGAGGTTCATAAACCCGGAGCTCCAATCCAAACTAGTAACACTGCGCCGGTGTTCTGGTGAACACAAAAGCCTCTATTAGGTCGACCCCACCCAACCTAAGAAGTAACGATAAAACAAAAAATCACATAATTAAGCCTCAAATATTGCCCAATAATATAATGCCAAATCATGACACGTCACGTTTACTCATACGAAAATACCCTCTCGAATTCCAATCTCAACCACACACTTACTTTCCTCACACATGTTGTAGAAATTCGAAACTAGATATTCTGAAGTTGTGTTAATTCACTATCATATCAAATAAATTGGAGTGAATACCAATATTTGATCGGATAAAATCAGAAAACGAAATCAAGAAACATGTATGATCAATGGTTTATGTCTATTGTTTGAAAACGAGTGAGTGATTTTTGATCGATGATCGCTATCAAAAACCAATCTCCGATAACTGCTGGACAGTTTTTAAACAATTTACATGTTTAGTCCTAACTTTTGATGAGCTAAAAACGAATGGACCATGAAATGGTTTGGGTAATTGGGCCTGTCGTAAATTGGTGGTCGTGTCCCTGACTCCCTGTCATATCCTCCCATGTCACCTATACATACACCCACGTGTATCTATCAATGCATACACATAAAACGCTGTCAGTTTTTGACGACAATAATTAGGTTTTCTGCACCAAACAATTCCTAATTTTCACATCAGGTTGATCGGTGGGTGAGGGGTTTCTTCTCATCTATCTCGTTTCATCAGCTCTGGAGTCACGCCTTTGCTCATCTATAGCTTTTGCGGTGTACCCTACAGGTAATTTCCACCATTTTCCCCTTTTTGATTCTATGATTGGAATCGTAATCGATTGTTTTGTTTGCTTTTCGATTTGTTGAAACCAGATCTGGATTGGATTGTTTAGATCTGGTTTTAGGTTTCGATTGCTTGTTCAATTACTGCTTTTAGGAATTGATGTCTGGAATCATATTATTTAGGTAACCAGTTTATTAAGATGATGAATTTGGTAATGATTGTTGAACCTTTTTTCCAGGTTTGGAATTAGATACAGATTTGTATAATGTTTTTTAGTGGTATGTGATATGATGGATTTCCACATTATAACGATATAAAGTGATATTTGATTGGAGACATTGTTATGATTGGGTGATTTCTTGCAAGTGTCTTTTCTAACTATTTATTTTCTCATCTTTCTTTAAGTTTTGCACCTACTTGACCTTTTCTTATGTCTGCAATATTGTTTGCTTGATGGACTTTTTGGGTTTTTGAAAGCTGGAAATTACTTGCTATTATATTTAGATATTGCTAGAACAGTTATGGAAAATAGGATTCAATTATTTTAGTTTAAGATCTTTTGAATGATTCTTTTGCAGAGTTTTTTAAATTTAATATTTTTATCAATGTTTCTTTGCTAGTTATATAATGGAATTAATTGGTTATCTTCAAAAGATCTGTGTTGCATTATGTTTGTGAGTTTGTTATCCCTTTTCTCTTTATGATAGTGAGATACTACTATATAGCTGCATAATATCCTCAAATTAAACCATTAAACTTACTGTCTTTGTAAGGTGATCATTTTATTGCAAAAGAAACATGTCTTTGTAAGTTTGTATGAATGTTTAGTACTTTGCTTTCCATCATATCTTCTAATTAAGCTCATATATTGTTGTCAGTTTGTAAAGGTTTTAAATCCCTGTGAGACATGGAGCAATCGCACCGTTGGTCAAAGTATTACCAGAATCAGATTTTCACATTCCAGAAAGTTCTTGATTGGCGTTCTCTTATTCCCCGATGTTTTCCTCTTTTTTCCCTTGTTAACTTCACCTAGTTGGCATCTCGTTCATACAAACAATCAAACATGCGTTTTGCAAGTTTTTATTATGATATTGGTGTTGGATCTTTTAGTGATCATTGAGAAGTAAGTTTCTTTTTTTTTTCTTTCTCAAACCTTATGAAGCAATTTAGTTTCATAAATAATAAAGTGTCATTCTTAACTATTATCTTTGCTCTTCCAATGCAGGGTTGAACTTGGCATGTAAATGATGAATTTTTCATACGCCTTTTTAAATTTCTAGATGAGATTATGTTCTTTGCAACATCTGCCCTTTCTGATGGTTACGAGTCGAATTTACAAAAAAAATATTATCTGAAATTTTTGCAACTGAATCCTTATTCTCTGGAGGCTTTCTTTCTGGCCACAAACTTTTCGTTCGTATATGCATAATGCTGCACTGTGATTCACGGTTCACTTTCTTTTATAACCTTAATCAATGTCAGGAAGTCATTGATCTGGTTTTCTTTATGAATAAGGCGATGAAGCCTGTTAATCAGAAGCATACTGTTCTTTTGCTCATGAATCAAGAAATTTGAGAGTGGATAGTTTATATTATCTAGTTCTATAGCTGTTTAAAGATTTAAGTGTGTTTTTTCTTCTTTTTATATTTGTGTCTTTTTCGTAAATAAGTTGCTACAACCAGTTGCATAAGGAAAAATGGAAAGGTAAGCTGGCTCTTATCATTATTATTTTTATTTAGATGGTAAATGATGTGAAATTACAATTAAATTGGTATGTGTTCTTTTTTAGGTACAATATAATTAAAGAAGTTGGTAATGGTAGCTTTGGTGTTGTATGGCGAGCATTAAACAAGCAGAACGGTGAAGTGGTATGCGTTTTTTAACATTAAAAAGTTGTTAGAATCATAAGTGATTGTATTTTTTAAAGTTAATTTATCTATACATATATGTACAGGTTGCAATTAAGAAAATGAAGAAGAAGTATTATTCATGGGAAGAGTGCATAAATTTAAGAGAAGTCAAGGTAACATAAACATAACTTCGTTAATAATACTTTTTTCAACACTGTCTTCCATGTAAATTTACTAAATTAACGTTGTTTAACTGGCAGTCACTGCGTAAGATGCATCATCCAAATATTGTGAAGCTTAAGGAAGTTGTGAGAGAAAATGACATCTTATACTTTGTGTTTGAGTACATGGATTGCAGTCTATACCAACTTATGAAAGATAGACTAAAGCTTTTCTTTGAAACTGAAATTAAAAATTGGTGCTTTCAAGTGTTTCAAGGTCTTGCATATATGCATCAGCGTGGTTACTTTCATCGTGACCTTAAACCAGGTGATTATTATGACCTTTTAATTCTTAAATAATTAAATTGTTAATAATCTGTTCTGGTTAACATATTCTGTATTATGTTGCAGAAAACTTTCTTGTTTCCAAGGATGTAATAAAAATAGCTGATTTTGGACTTGCACGTGAAATTGTTTCGCAACCACCTTACACTGAGTATGTTTCAACACGCTGGTGAGTGGTCAATCATTCTTATTTTTAATATTACTTGAAACTGTGATTTTTTTTACCTATATTTATATATATGATTATAGGGGTGGGTTATTTGAAAACCCTAGAAACCCAATTTTTTTAAAAGAATATATATTTATTAGATAAATTCTACAATAAATTCTAAGGCTTTTGGTAAAACAAAATATAAAAAAGATCCGAGTAGATTTTTAATTTTTTTTATTAATTTTATACAAAAAAAAAAGATGAAAGTTACATGTATAAACCTGTGTTACAAATGTAACATACCATGTTTTTACCATGCTACATATGTAACATTTTGCTAAAACGAGTTTTTTTGTTATTTTTTACATATTTTATAAAAAATAAATACTCAGTGCATTTTGTTTTTTTTTTTTTTCATGAAAAAGGTGACGAAATAACATTTAAACGTGAGCTTTTAAAAAAAAGTTCGTTTAGATCGAGTTTTATAAGGTTTTTACATCTTAAGTGGGTTTCATTATTATATTTCCCCTATATATATATATATATATCCAGCATTTGCTTCTTGTATGCAACTTACTAAAATTGGTTTTTTGTAGGTACCGCGCTCCTGAGGTTCTTCTTCAGGCACCAACATATGGTTCTGCAGTTGGTGAGTTTATAAATTATATATGATGTTATTTTCTTCATATTTATACAACTTTTTGTAGACTTAAATTTTGTTATTTTTCTTCAAATGAACAGATATGTGGGCAATGGGAGCAATAATGGCTGAATTATTTACACTTCGACCACTTTTTCCTGGTTCAAGGTGTGTGACCCGTTCTCCTTATAAAATAATTTCCGCGTCTTTTTGTGTCATGTAGATTTTCCTTTTTTTTTTCTTTTATACGATTAAATGTGTCAGAAATGACAATCAGTTAATGCTTGTGATTTTATACATAATGAACTTTTTTGTATCTGCAGTGAAGCAGATGAAATTTATAAGATTTGCAGTGTAATCGGCAGCCCAACAGAAAGTTCATGGGCCGAGGGACTTGAACTTGCAAGTAGTATCAACTATCTGTTTCCAGAGGTTTGTTTTTGTATTCCATGTTTTTTATTAAAAGTTTGAACTTTGTTGGGCACATGTATTTTTAAAATGATACTAGTTCATGTATTTAAAAAAATAATAATCAAATAATGGAGCATGTTTTTACACCTTGTCTTAGAAGCTTGGTGGCGTAAATCTTTCCGCGTTGATACCATCTGCAAGCAAGGATGCAGTCAATCTGATTGCAGTAAGCACTAATTATTATGATTTACTTTCACATCCATTTTCATAAGTAAAAAAGTATATTTTTTTTTAATTT
The DNA here is from genome assembly GCA_009936405.2 of Stevia rebaudiana. Taxonomy (NCBI): domain Eukaryota; kingdom Viridiplantae; phylum Streptophyta; class Magnoliopsida; order Asterales; family Asteraceae; genus Stevia; species Stevia rebaudiana. The sequence continues at coordinate 7,079,642 of WOUH02000022.1, read as the reverse complement.
TATTTATTTTATTTATGTAGTCACTTTGCTCGTGGGATCCATGTAAGAGGCCAACAGCCTCAGAAGCGCTTCAACATCCTTTCTTCAAGGTTAAAAAAGCACCCAAACTACCAAAAACTGTTTACTAACCGTTATGTTTTTAAGGGACTAAATTGTAACTTAACATCATCTCAATTTTTTAAAAATGTGCAGAGTTGTTACTTTGTTCCACCTTCTCTTCGTCCAAAATCAACTACTATTGCTAGAACACCTCCATCTGGTTTGTTGGTTTTATTGGTGATTCATTTTTTTTTAATCTTTTCTGTTAACATAATATCATATTAATATAAGTTTTTCAGCAGGATTAAGCGCGAGGAGGGTTGTGGATCAGAAATGTATCAAGAAATATCCAGTGTCTTTACCCAACTCAAAGACAGCTGGCAATATCAAGTCAGACACCAAAATTCATGCATCTCTAAATGCAGGTATACATATTCGAATCAATATTATTTTTAGGTATTAACATAATGTAGCTGTTATAATCATTAATTGAATATAAAAAATAATTAATTAGTTATTCGTTTATGCTCATTCTGGTTAAATTTTGTTGCAGGCGTGCAACGTAGACTGGAAATGAGTCGACAGGTGTGTGATTAACAATTACTGGTCAAATATGTCATCTCAACCTGTATATATATATATATATATGTTGCATGTAATTTTTGGAGTTTTAATATCTTGTATTGCAGGATGGAGTAAAGGAAAAGACAAATAATAACAACTCCTCAAGGGTACCAAAATACCACCCACCCATAAAAAACAATCTGAGTAAGAATTCGTTCCTTAAATATATACATACTGAAATACATTTTCTTCACACACGCGCGTGCGCATACGCGTATTATAACACACATGTTACTACGTGTCAGGAGGAATGAATATGGGGAAGGGAAAAGGGAATGGCATTGGAGATACAACTGATAAGTTGGGAAATATGACAGTCGGGGCGGTGAAAGGTGGTGGAAGCAGACATCAACCACCACCACCACCGCCAATGAAAGCCGGAGCAGTGGCCACCGGTAGATCATCAGACTTGTTTACTGGAAGGTCTCAGGTTTTTAGCAGTGAAGTTGCAGGATGACGGATATACCCCTTGGGTCTTTTGCCAAAACATGTTATAATATGCATTTCTGTTTGCAATAAACTGTCTTGTACTAGTGTGGTTAAAGGGAGTTATAGCTCGTTGGTCTGTCCTGAAGTGAATTAAGTGTTTATGGTTTGGTTTATAATAAATGTTTTTGTCTGTGTTGATGGTTGTGTTTCTACAATAACCTTTCGTGATTATTTTGTTTTTATATGCTGTGTTTTTTCATTCTTCTTTTAAGTTCATTATACTATTAGATGATATTTTTGCAAATCTTTTAGGATCCCTACAATTTGTGTGATAATCACCAGACCAGATCAGGGGTGGCAAAAAAACCCGAGTATGAGATTAGTTTTTTATTTTTTCATGGGTATACCCGAAGCCCAAATGGTATTGGGCCGGGTATGAGATTAGTTTTTTATTTTTTCATGGGTTTGGGACGGGTATGGAATTAGAGAATACTTGGCCCAATTACCTGAAACCAAATACTCGTTTACCCCTGATATAATAAAATATGAAAAACATGATTTGCATTACTCATCTTATTCCATAAAAGTTTATTTTTTTATGTCAAGAACAACACGATTTCATTATCTTTAGAGTTTTTTAGTTTCGGGTTTTGAATTAAATGAGTAATTGGTTGTTAAAATGGTTGGCTGGATAACACCATGTATTAAATTTTTTAATTGAAAATAACACTACGCATTAAATTGTTTAATTCAATTTTGAGTTTTTGAGTTTCCAGTATATCTTATTTTACAGTGCTTTGATCCTTTTGAGTTTTTATTTTTTTCTCATGACAAAAATGGTACCTTATATTAATTTGTTTCCAGTTTTGAGTGTTTTCTAATACGTATCGCACTAAGAAAGTAACATGATTTACTATTTCCTACTTAATGGGTATACCCGATACTCATGGGTATACTCGATACCTGATGGGTAATTACCAGGGTATTGGGTCGGGTATGGGACACAAATTTACAACCGGGTATGGGATTGGGATTACCAATACGGCAATACCTGGCCCATCGCCATCCCTGGACCAGATGCATAAGGTGTTTGTATTCTTGCTTGAAAAACTATGAGCAATGAACACAACGATTCGAATCAAACTTAAGTGAGAAAATCAAATCCAATCGAACTTAACTCAAATAATTCAAATATTTAAGTGAGAATCAAATCCAATCAAACTTTAACTCAGAAAATTCAACTGTTTAAGTGAGAAAATCAAATCCAATCAAACTCATCACAAGGAAAGAAAATGGTTTGATTGGTTTGGCCTTTCAAAACTTTTGTAAAGTGTTATCTATTATCCAGTCTGGCAATGAACACAACTAATTACTCTTCATTAAAACAATAAATAAATGATTCAATTTATAAAATACATGTTCCAACATCCACATCAAACACAACTAATTACTCTTCATTAAAACAATAAATAAATAAATACAGCACTTCAAATTTCAAGTAATCAAATTCCCAAACAGAAAACAACATATCATTCCCTCCTAATTTTACTTCAAAGAGATGAACCGCTACATATAACATAATAGTTTTAGATGCCCGAACATCGTAACATAAAAACAATATCACACTTTAGACCCCCAGTTAGTCACTAATGGTTGTATATGATCTTAGACTGTTTAAACGTTATAGTAGTTGGTTGTATAGTTAAAGGTATTGAGTTTGTATTCTCTCCCGGTTTTGTTCCCACCAAAGTTTTGCATGCACTTCCCCAAACTTCTCACGACTGCAAAAACAAAACAAACCATTGAGCATTTTGTATTTAATCGTATCAAAAAAATATACAAACAACTTACCTAAATCTGACCCGTCGAAGTTCTCGAGTGCCATCTGTCAATTGTCTGATGGTAATATAAATACCAGGTTCATCTTGCTCAACCCACTCAGACTCCACGTCACTAGCATTACTGACTGAAATAGAAGCTTCATCTCTAGATGAAGTCGTTGTCCTTGATGCCTCCATAGATGACATCTCACACTTGGGCCCACCAACCCCGTACGCATTGGGCCCCGTGGGCCCCGTGCTGTAATGTTGATTTCCTCCATAGTTTCTATTCCACTCTTTGTTAAATGATGGGGTCATCATTGGGCCTTCTCTTGCGGATCCGAGCCTTGAGTACGATGAATCTCTCTGCATAATTTGTAATCATTAAGCGTACTACTTAAATAAACATTTATAGAAATGAAAAAAAGATTCATGTTACCCCGTCTTCAGAATGCGAAGGCGTGTTCAAAGCTTGACAGTTGAATCTTTGAACATTGTAAAGCTCCATGATTCGGTCATAGTTTTCACCCCACCACCTCTGAGCTTGCCATTTGTTGAACATTTCTCGGCTTTCATATATTAAATAATAAAAGAAAATTGTCAACATTTCTTTAGTAACCAAGTAGGTTTAGAACTAAGTAACGAATGATTAATAATAATAAGTGAATTACAGTATGTGGTAAGCCGTTAGTAAACAAACATGATATTGTAAGTAGGGTAATTACCACACATCTAGAATTAAATATAATTAAAGAATAACTTTATTTTTAAAAAAGTTAACTTTTCATATAGGTTTATTGCATTAAAATACACTCTAGAGGTGACAAGACATAACATGAATTAACTTCATTCATAAGTAAAGGGTAATTACCATACATCTAGATATCGTTAATATATTTAAACAAGCTAAAGTCATTATTATTATATAAGTATCATGATTGTTACATCTTTTATAAGGGAATAAAGTCTTACTTGAATCTAATACGTTTAAGGTCATTTCCGCCATTAGCTAATGAAACAAAAGTGATTTGAACACCTGGTTCAACCTGAGCCATCCATTCTTTAGGTTCATCTTGATCATCCAAAACCAAATGACCCGATTGTCTAGGTGGGTCATAACCACCACTTGTATTATTAGTATCATTGCTAGTAAAGTCCCAACCAGAATTAGACCTCGAGCTTCCGGGTCCCGTATAAGGGTAGTTGCTAGTCTCAAAATCCGCATAATTACCTTTTTGCCCTTTCGTGTAACTATTAGGTGCTATTGGAGGTTTCCCCTTTGAAGGACCAGAAACTTTCAATACATCTTTGATCTACACACATTACAAGAGTTTAAGATATTACAAATGTATCAAAATACCCATTGACTTTCTTATTTTAAAAACAAGGTTTGATCTTGTTTAAATTAGTGTGTTTATATGTTCTCACGTGTCAGGGGGTTCTCGCGCATCAGAGGACGTCTGTTTCACCACTACCTGATGAGCCCGGTTCTAACAACATACGTAATACGTGGAAAGGAAAAAAAAAGTTTCGTAATATTTTCTAATTTACACCTAATATTTTACATTTGGAGTCTGAATTGAATTGTATATAGGTGTCAGAATGAGACAAAAATTCAATGGTGGGTCCAATAAAGAACACTCGTGTGTCACTTTTCCCAACATGGGTGTCTTGTCTTTTCCTTAAGATATACTCTTAACATATCTGCTTTTATTTTAATCATGGTGTGACTGGATTAAAATCTGTCACAACACTAATCTTTATATTCTCTAGTTTCCAAACGTGATTGTATTAGACCAAACTACCCCATCACTATAATCTCAAGATTAATCAATCTTGTCTCAGTGATTGGAGATTGATTACACACTTATTAGTATCTGGAATCTGTTCTTTATCTTTGATTGCTTTTTTTAAAAGCAACCGAAGAATCTTGAACCATACACATAGACATAGTACATAAACTGTACTAACTAAAGATTTTGTTATTTCAAGTAAAATCTTGATAATGGAGTCGTATTACAAGATCTTTAACCCTATATGATATTCTTATAGATTGCTTTGTACCGTTTTTTTTTCTAAAGAGTTTTGTACCGTTTTACAAGTCAAAAATATATGTTGTATTCTATATAATGCAAACCTCAGAAATAAGTAATAAATGAAAAAAAGGTAAATTTTTAAATCTTGAATGCTACATTGTCTATTAGCCTGTGATGCAGATGTATTCCGGAAGTAAATAAAAGAAGGTAAATCTTTAGGATGACCGACATTTAATGCAGCAGCCACTAATTAATATTATTTCAACTAATAATAACTCTAATTGTGCGCTTTTTTTTATTAAAATAATATTTGTAAATAGTAGTATGTTCAATAAATGCTACTTATATTAGAAAAAGTAACCTCTTCATGAAAAATCAGGTAAGAAAAGAACCCACCTGACTTTCTTGGGCAGTTCAAATATTTACTTAATTATGACTATTTTGGGTATTCATGTTAATAATTGTTCTTAAAAGAATTTATTTTAAACCATACATGGAAAGTTAGTAGCCGTTTAATTTTAATTTCATATGGAGTCATATAGAACACATTTGTGAACAGATCCCTAAATTTTTTACTTGAGAAGGAAAAAAAAAAGATGTGGGCCTACATTTAATTCTAAACTAGCTAGATATGGCAATAATAACTTTATAGTAGGAAAAAGAAACAACTATTTAGTTAAATTAGAACCAAAGTAATCCAACATAATATGGTTTACAAGGAACCCATCCAAGCGAATCAGGGTCCGTTCACATAAATATTTTGAATTTCGAAATAAAATAAATCTATACTACACAATTTTCAGATGGACGCTCAAATAATCAACCTCATGAGGAGAAACATCACAAGTACACATTAGAATATTATTGACAGTGTTGTAAGAATCGGTCTAAGCGACGCCTAGGCGCCGGCCAAACGCCTCGATTTTGGCCTAGGTGGCTGTCTAGGCACTAGGTGGGTCAACGGCGGCTGTCTAGGTGCTAGGCGGGACAATGCGGCAAGAAATCGGTCAAAATCCCTAAAATCAGTCAAATTTTAGTCAAAATTAATCAAAATTGTCTAATATCTATTAAAATTAGTAAAAATCTTCAAGTATTAATAAAATATAATTATTTTTATATATTTTATATAAAATTTGTATATATGTATATAATTTTGAAAAATTACATATAAAATTTCAATCTGCCTAGTTTCGATTAATGTCGATTAATCCCTATACCTCACCGCCTAGCCTCTTCTCCAACCTTGATTATTAGAGGACGGCATTTTGATTGGATTAAATTATACTTATTACTAGTTGTGGAATTTCCTATATACATTTATAAATAATTATCTTAAGTGGTACCAAACTACAATAAGTGTGATAACTCATAAGCATGATCCGAACAAGATTTTGTTTTGTTTGAAGAAGCAGGGAAAAGATGCAATAAATAAATAATGCTTGCAAGCAGAAAAAGCAAAGAGACTATTGCTAGTAGTAGCAATTAGCCACATAGGATGAGGACAATATATATATATATAGGTGGTGTAGGATAGTGAGAAGTTGAGAAGGTAAGCTAACCTGCGCCGTAAGGCTTTTGACAGTTTCTTTACTATCACGCGCTCCTAATTCCTCTCCTCCATCTTCTATCTGCTGCTTCGAACATGTTAGACACGTCAGCATCTTCTTCTTTTTCCCTTTTTCTTCTTTCGATCTTCTTTATATGTTTTAACCAAAATACAAAATTTCTTTTTCCTTAATTCCACTGCAAAACAGAAACATCAAGAATAAAACTTTATCACCTTTGGAGGTAAATAAGCATCTATGATGTTTAAGATTTCAAAATGGTTAACCACTATTTAATGTACGTGTTATAAAATGTAATAAATTTTGAAACATAGAATCATTTTTGGTTAATTATCATTGATTGCGTGTTTGATGATAATTGATTAATTTCAGTTTCAGATGACAATATGAATTAAATGTTCTGTATTTTAAGTACGTAATATTTTATTAGATAAAGAAGATAAAATTCTTATACTTATGAAATGATATGATATTACACATTTTACACCACTAATGATAACATATTAAAAAGTAAACAAAAACATTATAATAACATCCTTTCCTGTAGAACATTCATCGGACCCCACGTGATCCCCAGGATCGAGCAGTATTATGTGGGTTAAGAATAATACCACTAATAAAAACTTTTATCAAATTAAGAAAAGAAAAGAACCAACAACTCTTACAATAATTTCAAGAATTGCACTTAATCACGCAAATGCGCCATTTTGAATGTACCCTTAAAATTGGTTTCTTTTTATAAAGAGAATAGTTTTAAAAGTTATACAAATTAGTTCGATTCGGGCAAATAAAACTACGGTTGTACAGAAAAACCTTGGACCACACTTTGGTGAAAAACATATAGTCTAGATAACACTGTAATGTAAATAGTTGTACGTACAAAATATTAAATTAATAGTTTATGTTCATGGTACAAATCGCAATAAATAAAAATACCAAATTAACGTCAATCGGAAGCATAGAAATCAATCTTGTCGTCACAAAATGGTAGCATCATAAATAACATGGATTTATGTCCCAAATGAAAAAAAACGGTGCATCATAAATATCAAATATGTAATTAAAAATTAATTAATTAACTTATTTCTCTTTTTTTTTTAACGGCAAACAAACTATTTTATTAAAATAAAAAACCTACATTTTATTGAAATAAAAACACATATGTTCATGACTTCACGGTCCTAACAATTAGGAAAATTATTGCCAAACTGATAATTAGGACTTTAGGAAACGATAAATCAAAGCATGAACATGTTGGTTGTGTTGGGTGAACCAGATGATTATTAGGGTTTTGTGGTTTAGAAATAGGTCTAGGAATATGTCGGTCCAGTGGTCCGACTGATGTAAATTTGTGATAATGTAATTGGTTGTCTGGTTCTTACTCGGCCTGGTTTTCGTTCTAATGATACTGATCAAAAAAAAGTTTAAACCGTTTTAAACCACGTATTTCAAAGTGTTAAAACGTCGACTTGATTTAACTTAATAATTTGGACGTTTGGTGTATTTCTAATCTTTTATAACACCCGTAGTACTAATATATAAAATATATAATAATAATAATAATAATATTTCAAAAGATATTATTAGAATATTTATGGAATATTTAGAAACAAAAGACGTTTCGTACTCGTGCCATCGATTGGTTACGTGATGATAAAAGAAAAGAAAATTCCAAGGCAACGATTTCTTGGGACAGTGGAAAAGGAAGAACAAATAAAGAGAAAGTGCAGAGAGCTCACCGGGATCAGAAATCGATTTGCTTTACCCATTTTTAATAAAAACAAGCTTTAATGGCGGATTGCAAGCTTCTATCCTCTACGATTTTCTTAATTTCCTTTTTTTTTGTTGCAAAAACGGAATTAAATCATGTAGGATTTGCAGTAGATTCGAAGTTAGGAACTTGCAATGATGAATCCGGTTAAAGTTTTATCTTAAAATGGATTTGATTCGGTTAATAATTGAGGATTTTTGTTATTAATTAAATTGTTAGATACATGATCACCTGGTTTTGCTTTTGTCTGAAGCATCACCATCACTAATGACCATCGACGGATATAAGCGAAGATGGTGTGAGAGAGAGATGGACCGGAAATAGAAAGATGATGATGATAACGACGATCATTAACGAATAATATGATCAACCGCTGTCGGAGATCGTCGAGAGCACTCTAAGTGTTCGACGAATTGATAAGCTCGCAAATCGAGAACAACTTCATGCATAAATAAATAAATTAATTAAAATTACCTTCGAAAACGACCGGCTTCCACACAAACTGACTCCGTTCGTATCTTTATTCTCGTAAAGTTATGCAGTTAGCTTCTCCTGCAAACACAGAAATAACAGAACCAAATATGGTAGAAAACGTATCAGATCTTTCAAAATGTTTAAGTTCGAATAATTTTGGAATAATCAGCATATTGGATATAGCAAAGAAAAAACAATTTACCAAATTGAGTATGTTTTCTCACAATTTTGCAAAATGCTGCAACATACTTCGGTGATGTGATCGGATACGTAGGTATTTAGATTTGCTGATCTGGTGCGGGTGGTTGTACATTAAGAGTATGTGACTCCGAAATTAGTGGAAGAGACAAGAACAAATATCCGTGAGTGGTATTTATAATTTATATAGGCGTATTACTTAACGCCGTTTTTTCCTTCTATTTGTTTTTTTTTTGAACGGGTTCTATTTGTTTATTCTTCCTTTTTTTTTTTCTTTGGGGGAGATACCTCTCTTTCCCATTAAGGAGTTGCTAGAAGTCTTGAACTTGCTGTTCAAAAACAAATAAAATAAAATAAAAGATAGAAGTCTAAGATATAGTTTTAGTAAAAGAAGTCATTTGTCCAGAAAACTTAGCTTAATGGTTTGAGTTTCTACCTTTCAATGTGGAGGTCAGAGATTCGAATCCAATTATTGGCGGTTTTAAAGACATTATGTGATTGATAGAATCCGGATTTAACCTGGGTTCGATCCTGATGGGGGCGGAGGTTAACCCATTTCACGGGGTTCCTACGCATCTGGTGTGGTCGTGGATTCTCACGAATGTCGAGTAGTCGACCTTGCTTACGAGTCGCGAAAGTGAAGGATAGACGTGAGAAAAAAAAAACCCGTTAAAAAAAGGTAAAAGAAGTCATTTATAGACTTGTTCGCATGACCCGTCAAATACTAAGTTTAATAATTTATCTTGTTTACCGTTCAAGAATATTATAATTAGAGTTAGTTATCAAAATTGTCACTGTGATCACAAAACCATAAGCTTTCGTCCAAAAGCAAACATATATGTCATTTTCGTCCCTGACACGTCATTTGTTTCTCTATAATTGTGTTTATGTCAAATGAACGTCACATTGACCGTCTAAAGAAGAGGCAAGACCGACCTTTTACGCTTGAGGTTGAGGGTATACGAGTCTTGCTCAAACATTTTCACATTACCTCACCTCGCATCCCCTATGTTATCCAAACATGCCAATCTCCATCCCCAACCGGAAACTAGTCATCTCCCACCACCCAACATCAACAACTTTTACTGATGCAGCACCACGATGGCGATTGTTGGTTCCTTAGCATTCGATTTCTCCATCTCACTCTTCACATGTGAATTTTTCGTTGATTTGGGTCCAATTATATCTCAACTAATATAATCTAAATCAGTTGAATTCGACTGGTGTTACTTATGCCATTAGTTGGTTCAGTTTTGCTAGTTCAGGTACATAGTTGTGACACCCCGCAAATTCATGCCAATTTTGATCTTTACAAACTTCCTTATGTGTACTTATTTGCTTTGCATTACGCTTAATTAATATAATTGCGTTAAACGTATCACGAAATCGGAACACACAAACATTAAACAAACTGGGGATTTCCTAATCACACAATCATTAACAATAATGAATAAAAACGAGCGATCGAAACAAACAAATGAAAGGAAACCGAAAACCACTTTCTGGCCAACCTTTGCGCCACGCGAGGGCTAGGCCTCTCTGGCTCGCGACGCGTGAGGGCGCGTGTTATCGAACTGTCGCAACCCTCGCGCCACGTGAGAAACTTGAACCCTTCTCTCACGACGCGTGAGAGTTTTAGATGTCCATGTGTCAGATTAGTCACGCGCCACACGAGGGTGAACCCTATAGCCCTCGCGACGCGCAAGAGCAGATCTATCCACTTCATTAGCTACAACGCCCATTTCTACTGTTCTTGAGCATCTCGTTGAGGATTCTTAGTGCTTTGAAGGCTTGTGAAAACCTTGAAGCTTAATGTTCATCATCCTTACTTGTATTGAAGATTTGAGAGCACCCTACGTAATATTCTACTAATTTCTTTTTTGTATTCTATTGAAAATATGTGTATGAGCATTGTGGTTTGATACAACTCCAAACAAATATGTAACTAAGAGTAAACTAACATTTTAAAACAACTAACCAATAAGAAAGTTTTTTTTTTCCTGTAACCCATGTCCAATAAATGATATCTTGATGATAACTAACTTAAATACACTAATGTTAAAGGCTAAAATGTAGTTTACAATGTTAGGTTTCATTTAAAACTTAAATCATATGATTTGGACTTCGTTTGCTATGTCAAAACCATTTTCTAAGCCCAAAGGACAAATCTGTCAAAATAATAGTTTGTGTGTGTCATGTTCATGAATACATAACTTTGGTGTGTGTTTGTCCAAATGGTGAGATTCTTAATATCCTGGGACATTTGAGATGTTGACTAACTTTTCCAACTAGTTTCACACTTTTTGGAATTTCCTAAAATTTATAGTAAATTAAAAGATTTTGGTCTGTAAACTGTTTGAGATTTTGACAGCAACATAATGTAGAATTTTTTCACAAGCATTTGTTACATGGATAAATATATCAAAAATATTTTTGAGTATATTACACACATAGGAACACCATATAAATATTTCATCAACTGATATGGTCATTTGGGTGGTCCAATAAATTGGAGAATAAATAGTCAACATGTGAACACATAAACAGGACACCAAAAAGTGTTGGGACAGTACCTGACACTTAGACACACTTAACCAACAAAGAGTCAACAAAAGTCAAACTTAGCCAATCTGGTCAACAAAAGTCAAACCGTGTTAAACACTAAAAATTAACTTATGGTTTCACTAAATTGAACTTAAAAGAGATGTCTGAAACTATAATGGGTCATACAGGCCAACGAACGAACTTAAATAACAAACACTTATGTAACCTTTGTGAATTAGGTCTTGATTAGCAGGAATCGTGTAACCGCTCTATTTGCAGGTGAGTTTATAGCTTCACATTTACTATTTTAACTTATTTACTTTTTTGCAGTGTGAAAACATACAACAACTATTTTTTGACATGTTATACATTGATTAAGTAACTTGAGTGGCTATTATATTCACCAAATACAAAAGTCTTTTACTTGTTTAATCAGATCATTAATAAACTTACAATGGTGAAATCTTGAATAATACTATTGGGTATGACATGTCTCACCCACGGATTGAAGGTTGCGCGGGTGCAATATTGTCCTAAACACGTGTCTTTGCCTCGGTGAACGTAGTTGACTTAAAGGCACCTTCTTATATGCTAGCTTCGATTGCGAACACTAAAATATCTTGTACACATTATCTTAATACTTACTGCTTTTTATGAACATGGTCATACTACTTCGACATTACCAATGACTCGGATCCTGGGGGTTTAACCACTTGTCGCACCCTCATATGGGGCTTCGGCCGATGTGGAAACTTGTGGGTATGACAATAGTTGATCATCTGCCAAGGTTAAGAATTGACTTGCAGTTCAAGCTTGATCTGCATCCTGTCTAGCTAGTTTCGTTGCATTAAAGGCCCTAACCGCTAGGATCATTATGGTAAATATATATATTTTTTAACAACCAACGAATATTTTTAAATCCGGTCACACAGGTATACGCATTAGACAAATTATAGATCTTATTACCAAAAGAGAAACGATTTGAATAGAGGAGGAAACAAATTTGTTGAATCTTACTATAATAAATATCACATGACTACACCACAATTTTTTATAATTTTTATTTCATACTAATTTCTAAAGAAAATTAAATTTCAAAATCATTTAAATTTGTTATTATCTAATTAAGTACTTATATTATAATTAACAATTAAATTTGAGGAATTATACTTAGTTGACTGAATTTTTATTTGTGATCACACCAGATGCTGCTGACTCGTGCTATTTGGTAAGTCTCATTTAGTGTATAAAACCACCATTTGCAATCGTTTTGTATCATTTTCTAATTATGTTATATGTAATCGGCATGTATGCATGAGTGGCGATAATATTAGTGCATATGATTCTTATATTAAGAGTTTATATGCCACAAAATAATATTTCTGGTTATAATGAAATATAATAAATTGTATCAAAAAATACAATATAAAAGCTATGTTTGTGGAAAAAGCTCGATGACATGAAACCTTGTGTACTTGTAAATATATAAGTTGATGGGAAGGAGCAAAAGAAAACAGTGTGTTTCCAGTCGAATTGTTATGTCCCATCACTTGGATTATATTTATATTTACACATGCATGCACAAGCTTTCACTAAAAATAATATAGTAAAAATAAATAGACTGAAAGCTAACCATTGTGATAAAATACAAAGTAAACTTATTTAACAGGATCGTTACCGTACATATTTGCTTGCAAACAAAGATTTTGTCGCAATATCTTCAAATTTTCCTTGAGCAAATTAAAAAATAGTAAGACACCGTAAATCTTAACAAAATGCACCATCAATGTATCTATTAGGTATCTCTACAAATGTCTTGCTATAATTATAATTAGTTACAGAATTAAGACCACCAATAATATTCATTCGTGAAAGGGGTAATGTTGCAACTTATTTGGCAAATGTTGATGATTAAGTAAGTACTTAGGTTTAATAAATTTTATTTTTTCTAAACCCCAAATTACAAAAAATAAATATGTAATTTGATGGTATCAATGTGTTGGTAATGATGTGAATGCCAAATATATTGAGTGGTCAAGTCCCATAAGAAACAAAAGATGTGGATTTTAGAAATAGGTTAGAGGTTGTGTGAATCTCTTTTTCAAAACATGATCCAAGATTGATATGTTTATCGCTTCCTGATTATTAGATTATTAAACATGATAAATAATGAAAAGTAAAAAGATCAGATGAAACATGTAAGTCCAGCAGTAGTAGCAGTGTTGATTGCATAAGACATTCTGATGATCTGGTTGACTGAGTTTTCGTTTAGGATGAACTGTTCTTGATGGAATATTGAGTGAGAGACAAGGCTACGAATTAGGGGTACGAATTCTAATGAGGCCGATGAAATCGTGACACTTGTAGATGTTATATATAGTCTCCTTATTTAAGTGCAATCAAGGGGAAACCCTAGCTAATTAGAGTATAATGTCAATTGTGCTCATCATACAGTTAACTAACCATAAGGGTATTTAAGTAATTGATCATTTAAATATTATATGAATAATCATGTGGGACATATAATATATATATGAATATTACATATATATTTTACGTCTAACATTCTCCCATTTGTACGAATGATTATTTATTATGAATATTATATTAGTCTGCTCAGATTTATAATATTCATTTTAGTTCTAAACCGTAATCATAGTAGAGAAATACAGTCATTGAATCAAATTTAATTCAAGACCCCATTAATCATATTATAATACAAATTTAAAACTTAAGTAAATTTAGGATCAATTTATAATTAATTCCTTGTTTGATTTATACAATTAACGTCTATATGTCAATAAGTGCGCATAAACATATATTAGAGACAAAACAAAATCAAAAGTAAATGAGGAAATTATATTAAGAAATAAGCAAGTACAATTATGCAATAAGGTCTTTACATAATCTCATTTTTGAAACATGTTCTTCGAATGCTTTAGGTGGGAGACCTTTGGTCGTTGGATCCGCTAGCATAATTTTCGTACAAATATACTCAATACAAAGATTATTTTCCTCTACTCATTCATGAACAAACAAGTACTTCGTATCAAGATATAGTCCAGCGCCAGTCGAACTGTTAATTCGAAAAACTAACGGCAACTGAGTAATCACAGTAAAGCTTTAATGGTCTAGATTTAGAATTAAATACTTTGAGTCTAGCGATAAGATCTCTCTAAAGCATTCCAATCCACTGATTTAAGAGATTAAAGTGATGTTCTTTAGCATTTCAGTTTTTAATCAATTTCACCCCGGAGGCACACAATAATGGATAAATTTTGCATCGAGTTGTAATATTGACTTATCTTGTTTAAATGTTCACTTAAATTCTCTTAAAACCTCACCTTTTGTTAACCTATATATATATATTTTTTTAATTTCTACATCATGAAATTTTTTTATTTAAAGAACCCAGTTGATAAATTGTGTGGTTTCAAGTCTGCAACTTGATTAACTCGCTTCTTTATGTAAACCTAGATTTTTTTTTGTTTAAAGTAACATCAGATTCAAAGAAGCAAAGATTAAAGATAACACCCTAGAAACGCAGCATAGAAGACAATTGAAAGCAAAAAAGTCACATTAGAGCTGTAGAAATCAAAGTGGGAGAATGCAGTTCAGAACCAACAAATGAAATTTCAAATGGAATCATGAGGCTTGATACTAGTGACGAACAACAAGAACAGATAACTGCTGAGAAACTTAGAGAAAATGCAGGCTATTGTGAGAGAGGATTCGGTTAATGGTGAGACTAATGATGATTTAACTAGAGTTAACGGTGATAAGATTATAGTATGTCTCAGCAATCTTTTAGTCGCCCTTGATCAGCTTTCCAAGTTTGTTTGATAATCTTGAGTGATTTGTGTTGTAAGTGAATTTTGATATATTGTGGTTCATTATTACTCATGTTTAGAATTTTGGTTGTACCCGGATTTAGTAATGTTTTAATTCTTTAAGCTTGTAACTTGAGGCCAAGAAATTGCATTTATAATTTACTTCAAAGTTATTCAAATGGCCTAATTCTATAAACATTTCAAGATGAACCATTGCTGATTTGGTAAGTTGAGTTATACATTATAGTATATATTTAAATGAATTATTCTTAGGATTTAAATGGGTTAAACATAATCATTTGTCTTAAACAGACTGAAATTAGCCCAAATGTATTTAAATGCATAAAACCTTTAAAATCATTTAATATAAAAGGTTAGATTAATATCATAATAACATATGTTTGTAATCTATAAAAAAGTTTAACGGTGTGATTTAGGTCACCCTCATTCAACACACCTGATTCAACTCATACTTAAATTGTAAATACGAGTCAACGTTAATTGTGGACTTGTGATTGTTGAGGTTGGACTTGTGATTGTTGAGGTGGCACTGATCTGACAAGACGGTATAGGCGGGAACAGTACCCTTCTCACACAGTTTACCCAAAAGACCTTAAATTAGGGTGTGTGCGTGACAACTGGTGACAAAAACAAATAAGGAAAAAAGGAGACTCATGATGAAGAAGCAACGTATTTGCCCCTCTCCTTTGGTAGTGCCTACCTTCAGCTTTTGGACGAGTAGGATAACATCATGCACCCTTATTGATAAATGTTGCATAACCTAGACAAATATTAAGCCAAACTTTCTTTATTATGACTCAAAACGAGGATGAGCGGGATAACACCATGCACCCTTATTGACAAATGTTGCACACCTTAGACAAATGTGACGTCATTATTATTTTGTTATTACCAAAAAACGAGTAATTTCATCGCTAATCATCTACAATTCTCATCTATAATATCATTTTGTTACAAAAGTATCTATCTATAATGTAAACCAATATGTATATTGATGTTAAATAAAATGTCAAGTTGATATAGTGACCAAAAAATTTATTGAACGAAAAAATTAGTTTCTAACTTTCTATCACATGAGATTATAGAATTAATGATAAGCCTTTTGTTGTGGGCACATGACTGGGTTAACAAAGAATATTATGAACATTAGTAGAAATAATGAAGCGTGCAATCATTTTAAATGAAAAGGAAGCTCTCTAGACATAAACATAAAGGATAAAAAGTGTAACTAACGATCTTATGCCAAAATAAACTAAAACATAAACTTGAGGGATTCAATATATAAATCAAGGAACGATCGTGGCTACTAGTTGTGCTTAGGGGTGTTCAGAAAAACCGAAAACCGTTTAAAACCGATAACCGAACCGCATCCGAAACCTAAAAAAACCGAACC
>WOUH02000022.1:7049692-7062798 GCA_009936405.2 Stevia rebaudiana | reverse complement strand
GGTCGCACCCTCGAACCCCACAAGTCGCTTCCGCAAACCGTTGACCGTCTCGAGGAGGGTGTGACAATATCTGTTTCAGTTTAATGGTTGGCCCACTGATCTGTTTGGAATTAATGATTAACCCAATTAATTTACAAATGCGAATTTAAGCATAATAAAATTAATTAATTCATTTTTAATTTTATAAAAATTATATTTTTCTAATGATTCATTTTATAAAATAAATTAAGAACTTATTATGAATTTTAAATTCAATTTAAATAAATTTTAAAACTTACTTCCTTATTTTCCTAATCTAATTAGATTTAATCTATTAAATTCTATAGAAACTTTATAAAATCTAAATTTGATTCTAAAACTTATTTAAAAACTTTACTAACTAATTAGATAATTTTGATGTTAAAAATGATGATTAAAACTTAAATTTACTATCTGAATCTTTTAATTTTAATCATAAATTATTTAGTAGATTAAACGCAAATAAACTTTAAAATAACGTTTTATCTAATAACTTATTTAGTAATTTCGTCTAATCAAAAATATATATACTTTAATTTAGTTATAAAATATAGTTTTCTAAATATACCTAATTAACCTAATTATTACAACTTTTATATAGTTACTTATAATTAAGTAATTAATTTTCAACCTCATTTAAATATCGTATAAACATATTTAAACGAAATATCAATAACATTATACAATACCTTTTATTTTCAATTTATTAACCTAGAACCAGTTGTCACTAATTTCTGCTTATATTTCTATTCTAAGTCAAGTTCATACGCTTACTAGGTGAAATTAGTTTGTGAGTCATACTTGACAAGCTTTGACTTTTTCTCACTACACTGGCTCCGAAAATGTGAGTAAACTCACTAACTCCCCGTTTTATTAACCTTTTGGTGCTGAAACATGTGCTAACTATATTTAATTATTAATTACTTATCAAATGAGATCATCAATTATGTGTAATTTCATGAATAGCTACATGAATGTGTTATTATATGTTAGTATCTAGTAGTTGTACTATTTTAATCCCACCGGTTACTATGTTAGCGCTAATGGTTTGACAAACCCACCTTGTGTAGGTGATACGAATCCGGCCCTACTTCTTTTGTTCCTTATTTCTGACTGTTGCTAATATCATACATGATAATAATTATACGAGTTGGTTTATGTCCCTAATTGCTAATTATCATATTATATGAGGTGGTTCCTCATAGTGGGTTGAATATTTGTTTAATATCTTTTAATATCGGGGTGTCATTGGCTGGTAGTATTTTTATGAACGTGCTACATATGTAATAATACATGCATATAGTTTGATGTATCTCAGATTTCAATTTACTTTACTTTATTATTTTGTTTACTCACTTAGCTTTATAGCTAACAACTTATTTTCACATGTTTCATGTGATGATTAGTTAATATGCTTTAGCTATGGACCATGGACTTAGTTAGAACAATTTAAGCAATTTAGTTTATGCACTTTTGGTTTATTTTTGATTCTTTAGTACACTGGATTAAAATACTACTTTAATATTTATGCAACTTTAATAAATGTCATGTTCTTTGCATTTCTTTGAATATCCTTTCTCGTGCATCCCGATGATTCCGCCATCGGTCGGCTTAAACTTGTTACGAAATAGTTTGGCACGTGATTTAGAATTTTGTCGACACATCTACAAAATTCAAAAGAAAGTTTTTAGTATTTATTATGCTTGTCCTAATTTAATTATGACTCATTCTAAAAATTATAATTAGGATTGGGATCCTCATTCATCATAATCAATGAACGGCTAAGCTCTTTTCATTTGTATGATTAGACAGGTAGGTAACGATTACTAATTGTGACAACTACACAACTCTCAGTTTTGGGGTCACTTGACGGGTATAGTCGCGCATTGGTACATTTACCCCAACTTCGCCCACTTAACTCTTAAGAGATATTAGTACTCAATATGCAAATGAATAACTGGCCTAAGTGACTCGAAAATCACGATCCTTTCCTCTTACCAAAACCTTAGGCCGGATGCAGGGTAAAATCTCTATAATCAAGGTTTAGGATAATTGGTGAAAGTGTTACATATAAGGAGGGCATATGAATATCATTTTATATGGGTTTCCCTTTTATGTTTATTTACCTTTTGGGTCAAAAACATATTCGACGACTTGTAGCATGAGTCAAGTCGGCCAAGCAGTAAAATCCAATTTTACGTTTTAGTTTGCGATTGTTCGAAACTCCTTTCAACACTCGACTCGTTTAGTTTTTATATACCCTATTAAAACTAATTAGGTAGTTTTCGCGAACCAATTTTAAACAAACAAGTTTATATATTTATAAAATAGACTATTTTATTTTATAATTCGTTTTTATCTTTAAAATAAAACAGCCTTTTTATTTAAATGCCCTTTTTAAGTAATTATAAAACTCCTTTTATATTTACTATTGTTTCTTTTAGTGATTGTGAAAAATATTTTGTTTTTGCCAGTTAATTATTTCCTAAATGATCAACAATTACAAACAAAATAAACATGACACGAGCCTTAATCTAAGTCGTTCGGTTTCTTCAGGCCATCAAGTGCAAACCGAACTTGTCTAGGGTTTACAAATCAACAATTTGAATGTAGACTCCCACTTGATCCAAGATCTCTAACTTCATGCTTCTGATTGTCTCCTTTTTGGTCATGATTCCAATTGCTCGGTTACATTTATACATCGGGTCCAAATACCCGTATAAACAAGAATTTCAAATTTAACCAAACAACAATAAAACCAAAAATTACAATCAATCACATGGGTCAGAACTAAGACTCGAATCACAATCACAACCAAACAATCAAAGGCTCGATCTTTTTTGTCAAACAAGTTTTGACAAATAAGAACATAAGATCGATTATAATTATGTTTAAACGCGTGTAAAAGAGGCTCTGATACCACTGTTGAGATTTCTCGTATCCGATTTTAATAAAACTCCTTTTATTAAATACTGTAACTTGATATAAAACTCATTTTAAATCTCAATTAATCACATTAATTTATCAAATCAAATTTGCGTGTGTGGAAGTGTGTGTTGGGTACAATAATTTCCGCATCAAAACAAATCTCTAATCCAGGAATCCAATTACATGCGGTTTAAATAATAAATCAAACACAACCATAAAGTGTTTAGAAAGACCCACCAATAAGACACGACGGATGCAGCAACCGTCTCGCTAGTGACTTCAATCCACGATCCTTCCAAAATCACGATTCGTCTCACGAAAGTTAAACCAACATCAGATTTAGAACCGAGAAAATTCGATTCAACCAGATCTCCACGGTAGGCGGAGGCGGCGACGGCAACCGGCGACGCGTCGGCTAGGGTTTCGAGGACCCCCTCCCGGCCGATATAGGGTTCCAGAGAGATACGGTTATCTCTGGCGACTGATCCGGAAACTGACCAGGGCGTTCTAGGGTTCCAATCAAGAACCGGCCGAACTCCGACAATGATCCGGTGGCAGGCCGTCTGACGGTAGCAGCGGCAGTGGCAAGTCGGTGGCGGCTGGCCGGTCGGCTAGGGTGGTCGGCGGCAAGGTGGTGGAGGTGATTAGGGTTTTGAGATTCTTAAATCTCTAACTCTTATGAGGTGTAAATGAAGTTTATTTATAGTAAACCTTTTTTACTAATTCCACCATGTAACACTTACAGTTGAAACCCCGAAGAATATTTAACTATTTAATTATCACTTTTTAGTTATTAATAAATAGATAATTCGAAATTCAAATTTCAAGGTGTAACTCTTTGGATCATACCTTTCATTAGTAACGTTGACTTTTATCAATGACCAGACATCCAATATCCAACAAATAATATAAAATGAACCACATCATATAACCATAGTTTATAAAGCCTTTCTGAGGCTCGCCTCGAACTTACGCCTCGATGGAGGCTCTAGAAAAAAGCACAAAAGACTTACCCTCATGGGGTCAACTAGAACCTACGCCCCAGTTTGAATGAGGTGAAGAAAAAAGAACAAGAGGTTTTCGCCTCGACTGAGGCTTAGTCTGGATTATTGTTTATAAGTTCAATTACTCGAGGATGATCCGCAAGAAAATGAGTTTTATAATATTTTAATGTTATAACATTACTTAATTAGGTTATTGAACTATTTTTGCGATATGTGATATTAATATTATTTTTTTTGAGTTAATTCCTTTTTTGGTCCATGTAGTTTACTTAAAATTGTCATTTTCATCCAAAAATTGGAATCTTGACATTTTTATCCATGTGGTTTTCATTTTGTTTCCATTTTAGTCCAATGGATAAGTGAATTGTGTTAAGGTATTGGTTTAAAATAGCAAGAGAACGAAAACCACAGGGACGAAAATGGCAAGACAATGAAAGCACGGGGACAAAAATGGCAAGATTTCAAATTTTGGATGGAGTGACAATTTTAAGTAAACCACAGGGACCAAAAATGAAATTAACTCTATTTTTTTATATTAAATTGTGAATTTTATGAGATATATGTACTTTTTAATTATTTTCAATAATGTCTTGAGGTCCGCCTCGAGGCTTAAGCCTTGTGAGGCTAAAAGAAAACGCCTCGAGACTCGTTTTCGCTCTTTTAAACCTTCCATATAATGAAGCAACATTCAAACAGTTGTTAATAGAAAACAAAAACAATGTACAAAAACACATACGAACACATCCAACAGTGATGATGCCTCTTGCAACAGATCTGGAATCGCTACACGCACCACCTGCCAGTCTGCCACCAGGCTCACCATTAACAAATATCAAATTAATTTTTTAAAAATTGTGATGTTTAATAGCCTATGAAGAAGAAATTCTGAAACATTAAACCATAACCGAAGAGTCTTACCTTAAATTGGTGGGTGTGAAATCTACAAGCATTGCCAGCTGAGAAAAAAAGAGGTAAAACGAAAGTGAAAAACAAGAATAATTTTCAGGAAAGAACTTCTCCCAGAAACAAAACAAATTTTTTTTACTTTTATTGAAAATTACAATTAAATTACATAATTCATTCTTTAATAAAAAGATCAACGATTTTTTTATTTAAAAATAAGAGAAACTTTTTCTTTAACATTTAGAGCATAGCAACCGTTTAAAAAATCAACCTCCATTTATGACCTAGTTTATGCTCGCACCAAACGATGTCATAGAAAATAGACTTAATAAAGTAGAATGAGTAAACCTGATTTAACATTATAACACATATGTGGATGTGTAGCTTCCAAGATCATTGATGGCTTAAGTAATGAGCTTATAACATCAACTGGCTCAAAAGCAAATAAGAAAACACGTCATACTTAATATATTTAAAGATTTTTAGCTATGAGGGGGATTAGGGCTTACAATCTTGAGGCAAAAGACCATTTCCATGGACACCCTCTTCTATTACAAACATTAAAAAAAAAATAAACAAGAAAACATGTCAAACCTAATATAATCTTCACATCGAAATCAACAAATTAATAGACAAAACGAAAGTAGCATACCCTGGTTTTGCAATCTCATGTTTTTCAAAACCTTCCATACAAATCCTAAAATCACATAATTTAAATTACTCATGTGAGGTGCTGGTAACATTGGATAAGAAACAATCAAAACGTGTAAATTAAATTACTAAACACATAGAAAACCTACTCACGAAATAGATGACAACACACTTACGATTTCGTCTTTAGAATGCTCTCCATCGAATAGCAACAAAGCAGCCATCCTGCAATAAATAACGAAATCAGGGTTAATATTCACAGGAGAAAACAATTAGGGTTAGAAGTCGAAGCATGGAGTAAGAAATGGCTTACCATTTGGTCTTTGACATCGATTAAAAGACGTGGCCTTAGTGCTAAAAACAGAAGCTTTGATGGATCTACGATCAGGCACAAAACTAGCAGGGAAGAAAAGTAAGAGGAGAGACGGTAGGTTCAACGACGGGAATAGCTGAAAAACAAAGAGAAGGTGAATTTCCTGAACAGTCTTCAATGGTATTCTGAACAACACACAACAAACAACAAAGCATCAATCGTATAACCAGTGAAAGCATGATGTAAATCGAACAGATTCGGAGGACATAGGTTAGATTCAAGATCTTGATCTTGAATTTCGAGAGAGAGTGAGATAGAATGAAGAGAAGAGGGTTTGAATTTTAAAATCTGATTAGGTTTTTATCTGCATCTACGTGTTTTGGAGTCGGGCGGTGATAATCCGACCCGCCTAGGTTAAGAACCCATCCAGAATTATTCTTGCTTTAAACACTTGTACATCTTGCATACTTTATTGTATATATCTTAATCTCTTAAAACCCATGGGTCAACCCATTCAATATGTATTACAAAGTAGTATAGATATATATGTATATAAAGTTTCTTATATTAATTCATAATAATAAAGAAAATAATTTTTAAGGACTATTATATATAATTCTTTATTTGTTTTATACTTGCGCCTTTTTTGTCTTGGCGTAACGCTTTTTTACACCTTGCGCTTAGGCTCCAGGCCAGGCCTTTGCGCCTTAAATGCGTATCGCGTCTTCGACAACTATGTTCTATGTATATTTCAATATTGTATGCTCATAGGCAATACAAGTTTGACTTATACTAGAAGTGGATACTAACTTTATCTAGTATACAATATAGTACAAGAGGTCATACTACATTAATTATATGTTAAAACATTTACATACAAAAGTTGACACGTTAACACAAGCGTTAATGACTGAAGTCGGTAAACCTTCAAATAAAATATTCTGTTAACGTGGCATTTATGTTGTGTTATCAGAGCCGATATACTATTACTTTGGTAATCCTAAGGAACTAGTCTTCGGTATTGTTGGACTGTTCTTCAGACACATTAAGACTTGGACAATGTGAAAATAAAGTATGTTTTGATGGGCGCCAACCTTAATAAATATTACACATATGCTTACTGATTTTGCTAAAAGAAGAAAAACATACACATTTGAAATACCATTATCAGATAGAATCATATAAACAAGGTTGATCGATCTATGAAAGCATACACATAACGTCTTCATTATCATCCATACATTATGTGATGTTGATCGATTCCTGGTTAATCAATTAACTAAACATGATAATAATGAAAAGTAAGAGACTAGAAGGAACCTGTTAGTCCAGCAGTAGCATCAGGATTGATTGCAGAAGACATTTTGATGATCTGGTGGACTGGTTCCCGTTTAAGTTGCACTGTCCTTGATGGAATTGTTAGAGAGGGAGGAGGCTACGAATTAGGGTTTGGATTCAAATTGTATGAGGTGTTAGTTAACCAATTCGTGATATATGATGTTTATATATATAGCCTCTCCATTTAAGTGCAACCAAAGGGGAAACCGTAATTAGAGTGTAAGGTCAATTGTGTCCATCATACAGTTAACTAACTATATGGGTATATATGTAATTGATCATTTAATAATTATATAAATAATCATGAGGGGCATATTATATATATATATATATATATTAATATATACATATATATATTTTTTTTGTCTAACATTCTCACACTTGTGCAAGTAATTATTTATTATGAGTATTAGATTAGTCTGATCAGATTCATAATACTCATTTTAGTTCTAAACTGTAATCATAGCAGAGAAATACAGTCATTGAACCAAATTTAATTCAAAACCCCCATTAATCATACTACAATACAAATTTAAAACTTAAGTAAATTTAGGATCAATTTATAATTAAGCCCTTCAACGTTTGATTTATACAATTAGCGTCTATATGTCAACAAGTGCGCATAAACATATATTAGAGACAAAAGAAAATCAAAAATAAATGAGGAAATTTTATTAAGAAATAAGTAAGTACATTTATGCAATAAGGTCTTTACATAATCCCATTTTCAAAACATGTTTTTCAAATACTTTAGGCGGGAGACCTTTAGTCATCGGATCCGCTAGCATAATTTTCATACTATTATACTTACTACAAAGATTATTTTTCTCTACTCGTTCACGAACAAACAAGTACTTCGTATCGAGATATAGTCCAGCGCCAGTCGACCTGTTACTGTTCTAGAAACTAACGGCAGCTGAGTTATCACAGTAAAGCTTCAATGGTCTAGAGATAGAATTAACTACTTTGAGTCCAGCGATAAGATTCCTCAACAGCATTCATGACAAGTTGCATTGTACATTGCAACATGTTCTGCCATCATTGTTGAGGTGGTTGTTAGTTGCTGCTTATGACGCCTTTAAGAGATAGGCCTGCCAGCTAACATAAAGATGTACCCTGAAGTGGATTTCTTGTCATCTTTGCATTTAGCAAAGTCAGAGTCAGAATATCCAACCACTTCTAAATTGTTACTTCTTCTATAGGTCAGTTTGAAGTCTTTTGTTCCTTGTAAATATCGAAGGACTTTCTTAGCATCTTTCCAATGTTCTAGGCCAGGATTAGTTTGATAACGGCCTAACATTCCAGCAATATAAGTGATATCTGGACGAGTACAGACTTGAGCATACATGAGGCTCCCGATTACCGATGCATAAGGTATCAATCTCATTTGCTCTTTTTCAACATTTGTTTTAGGACATTGGTGAGCACCAAAAACATCACCTTTAACTACTGGTGCTACCGATGGATAGCAGTGTTGCATATTGTATCGTGTGAGTATGTCTTTTGAGATATTCCCAAAATACCATTTTTTTCTGTCTCGGTGTATTTCGATGCTAATAACGTAAGAGGCCTCTCCGAGATCTTTCATGTCAAAGTTTTGCGAGAGTACGCACTTTGATTCATGCAACATGTCTAAACTATCACTTGCCAGAAGGATGTCATCCACATAAAGGACAAGTATAGTGAAACTGCTCCCACTCATTTTAAGGTAGGTGCATTGAACAACTTGATTCTTTAGGAAACCGGTTTTTCTTCATGACTTCATCAAATTTAAGATACCATTGATGCGATGCATGTTTTAGCCCATAGATGGATTTCTTCAATTTGCAGACTAAGTGTTCTTGTCCTTCAGGAATAACGCCATCCGGCTGTTTCATGAAGACGTCTTCATACAAGTCGCTTTTAAGGAAAGTTGTTTTGACGTCCATTTGATGTAACTCTAAATTGAAGTGAGCTATAACGCTATAAGGATCCTTAGGGAATCTTTACGAGATACAGGAGAGAATGTCTCTTGATAGTCAATTTCTTCTTTCTAAGCGAAACCCTTTGCAACCAATCTCGCTTTGTAGCGTTCAGTGTTCCCATTTGGATCCAGTTTTCTTTTGAATACCCATTTGCATCCTACCAGTTTGAATCCGTTGGGTAATTCTACCAAATCCCAAACATCGTTTTTCTTCATGGAGTCAGGCTCATTATTCATAGCTTTAATCCATTTAGAAGATTGATCACTGTTAATGGCTTCATGATAAGACATAGGATCATTGAAGCTTCCGGCATCCATTTCAGCTTCAGTCAAGTAGGTAATGTAACCATCAAAGCTGATCGGTGTTTTAGACCTAGATGACCTTCTGAGTTGATTTGAGGTTCAACATGACTGGTATTGCTTTGTTCATATGAAGTGTTTTCATTCACGTGTGAGTTTTGAGTATTATCTGGTTCCGAGTGCGGTGGTGTTGGTACAATGATGTTTGGAGTAGTGTTTTGTACAAAAAGAGTAATTGGAGGTAAATAAGTTGACAAGTGTCTCACCCCCCCCCCCCCCCCCCCCCCCCCCCCGGGTGCGTCTTAAGTTTAGCTTCGACAAGACAACTCCATACTTTCATATATTTAAGACTTGGTTTCCTTCCTGTCTAGATTTCATAAGGAGATTTAGGGACAGATTTGGAAGAAACTCTGTTGGGTATATAAACGGCTGTCTTTAGTGCCTTTGTCAAGAGAAATGAGAGTAAGCCTGGATTGACTAACATATTGCGTACCATGTTCATGAGGGTTCGATTTCTCCGTTCAACAACACCATTTTGTTGCGGAGTAATCGGTATGGTGTATTGGTTCACGATCCCTTAGCTTTTACAAAAATCATAAAATGGACCTGGGACCTGACCGACATCAGTATGTCTATCATAGTACCAACCTCCTCTATCTGATCTTACAACTTTTATTTTATAATCTAATTGATTTTCTACTTCAATTTTATAATCTTTAAATGTTCTAAGTTCAAAACGATCGAATTTGTAGATTGATGTAAATTTATTATTATGTAATTGTTTTTTTTTATTTTAGTTTCGTCTCTTATTTTGTTTGCGTAGCGCGGTTTTCAGGTTGTGTTTTCTAGTGAAGTTGAATTTTCAAATAAAATTTCTATTGATTTGTGCCAAAAGGCAACCTTAAGATTTTGGGATGCATAAATTTAAATAAAAAGGGTGTTGATAGATTCGTTAAGAAAGTTCTAATTGGTCATAAACATGGCGTGTGTCAAATGCCAAAGCTAATCCAACTTCCGATGTAAATCTTTGATTGTATGCTCTGTCTCTCACTTTTTTTTCGTGTTTTTTCCTTATAAAGATTATAAACCCCCAAAATATATTTTAAAAGAAGAGACCACCTAAACCAGCCAGGTAACCATGTGGGAAGACTACTTTAATTTTAGTACAAAGAAAATATATATATACTAGTACAATGTGAATTGAAATTTGTACCATCAAGTATGCCCGTACAACCCTTTTTCAATTTGGGTTCAAAGATATGATTTTGTATTTGAATTGTAATGGTACTTTTTTCATGACAAATTATGTTACAAGAAGACATTGGAGTATATGATAAAGCAAAAATTGTTCATATCATAAATAATGCTGTATAATTATATTTCCTTAACAAGTTTATTTGTAGATATATGTATGTTTTCATAACAAATTTATCTAAATTTTGATGTGTATTTACGAAGATAATACTATTTTTGCAACAAGTTTCTTATGGTGGAAATGGGATATCTTTACCAATATCCTATCTTAATATTAACAGAATTTGTTATGACATTTAACAGTGAAAATTTACTATGCTCAACTGGTCAGTGATTATTGCATAGGGAGGGATACACTAGAAATTTACGCACATAACATTTATTTTCATATATTTCTAGTAGTATACATTATACAATTTGTATAAAAGATTAAAAACCAAAGTGATATGAACTACTTTTATACAACCATCTTTTGTTAAAAACAAATGTAGTACATAAGATTAAGTAGCTATAATCGATTCAACTTATACATCAGAGGTTCTTGCACTTGGTTATTATGATAGAAGACCTAATATTGCCAATTTGCCATTGATATAGTATGTCACTTCATATGCTCGTGTACTTCGTATTATGCATATGCATGCATGTATTTCTGTCCTATATGCATGTGTGCTTTAAAAGAACTATTTGCGTGTGTAAGTTTTAGATCAAGCATCAAAGCTTTATGCTATACTTGTGAGGGGTGCCTTTAGGCCCATATGATACCTATGGAATAAGCCCATTTGTATGGTACCTTAACCTACCGTCAAGCTACACCACCTAACATGTTCCTTTGGCATCTTGGAAAGATCAAGTTTCATCTTTTACTATTGAATTGTTCACATGAATATATTATATAAACGAGGGTTATAGATAAAAAAAATACTATTCTACCTAAAAACAATAAGAATAAATGTTGGTCATCCATTTGTTTAATCAATGGTTAAGATTTAATGGGATTAAAATGTAGGTAAACACGAAGGAAAAATGTATTGATGAAAAACCTATTTGTTGACTTTTTAAAGATTTTCTTCATTTTCTTTAACATCCATAGCTTTTCATACATTATTATTTTTTTATAAAAATTGCACAATAAAAACGAACGTTTTTCTTTTCTTTTTAATTTGAGTATTATAGTGACATATACACCTTTAAACATAAAAATCTAGTACGGTGATATGCTATACCATAGTACAAAAAAAATCTAGCACAAAAAAATATTAGTTTTTTTTCTTACGCCAAGAAGAAAAAATCTAGAATACAACACATATATATCTAGCTAGCTGTTTTGATAATGAAGTACATGTATATGTAGTTGTTTTGATAATACAGTACATTTATATCTAGTTGTTTTGAGATATAGTACATATATATTTAGTTGTTTTGAGAATACAGTACATGTACATCAGGTTGTTTTAAGAATACGGTACATGTACATCTAACTCTTTTGGGAATACAATACATGTATATCTAGTTATTTTGAGAGTACACTACATGTACTTATTGTTGATTTCAAATACAATACATGTACATATAGTTGTTTTGAGAATACAATACATGTATATCTAGTTGTTTTGATAATACAGTTTATATATATATAGTTGTTTCAAAAATACATTACAATATATTGAGTTGTTTTGAGAATACATAACATGGACATCTAGTTGTTTTGATGATACAATAAATGTACGTCAAATTATTTTTAGAATACAGTACACGTATATCTAGTTGTTTTGATAATATAGTACATGTATATTTAGTTGTTTTGAGAATACAGTATATGTATATCTAGTATTTTTTTTACTATATTTTTTCGTACTAGATTATTTTGTACTAAATTTTTTTGTACTTGATATTTTGTATTAGATTCTTTTTTATTATATTTTTTTGTACTATGGTATAACATATCATCGTACTAGATTTTTTTATCTTTAAAAAACGTTTATCACTATAATACTCAAATTAAAGAGAAAAAACTTTTGTTTTTATGGTGCAATTATTATAAAAAAATAATGTCGTATGAAAAATTTATTAATGTTTAAATGAAGAGAAAAGTTTAAAAAGTCAACAAATGAGTTTCTACATCAATATCATTTCCCTTCATGTTCACCTTAAGCAAATGAATGGTTAAGATCTGTTCCTATTGTTTTTAGACAATATTTTGTTCTTATTTAACTTTTCCCCTATATTATATTGTGACAACCGGTCGTTTTCCGGCAGTTGACCGACAACTTTCGACCGTTGACTATCAAAAAACCTCCCGGTACCTAATCATAACTCGATCATTTTATCAATATTATAATTCTATTATGTTCATTTCTGAATTTAGATTCATTTGAGTGTAATCAGAATTTCAGTTTGGGCGACGGTTTGAAAGATACGCTTAAAACTGCAC
>WOUH02000022.1:7028104-7043680 GCA_009936405.2 Stevia rebaudiana | reverse complement strand
CACCTTACCCCCAAAAAACCTAACCCACCCACCACTAAAAAGAAAAGCCTAAACCTTAAAATCTGAACCCTAAAAGCTAACATGAAAGAGTTCGACGAGACGTTTCTAACGCCGTTGAAATGAGTTCAATCGGAGTTCGTTTGAGTCGGTTATGAGAATATTAAAATCCTTCATGCCATTCCTACAGTAAGGAGTCTTCATATTTGATCATGACCCTATATAAGGTTATACACTCTTGTCTTACACTGGTTTTATATAAAAAAATCTATAATGACCAAATGACATTTATACCAATGGTAGCCCATGACTTTTTTTTTTTGGAAGATCATGGGTTGAAGTCTCGCATATAGCAAATTTGTTTCAGGTTGAGTTAAAGGGTTTTCCCAGTTATGGATTACTCATGATGGAAGAGTAATCAATTTGTAAAGGTGACCTTAGATGTTGAAAATGTAACTTTCATAGTCATAAATTTATATAACTGAAATAATTTTATCACATGAAAAATATAGATCAAATTACAATCACACTTTACAAAAATTAAGAAAATTCTTATCAATTAAAAAATTTTGCGTGCAATTATTAATAAAATTAATATTTCGGAAATAAAGAAATTTGTTATAATTGGATATAAAATGTAGTACATGGTTATTGATAAAGCTAATATTTCGATAATAGAGACCTTTACACGTGTACCACACAAGTTTACTAATAAACATCATGTACATGTAATCTTTTAAAATAATCAAAGGGCATTTGTCCCAATTTTGATATCATGGTTTTGTTTATTTATAAAAGGTAGTGGGTTGGAGACTCGTTTGAACGAATTTATTCTACGTTGAGCCAAAAGTTTCTTGCTAAAGAATAATAAATCATATTTTATAATTTCAAAAAATTTATTACATAGAGGAATATGAGATGATGAGTTGCCATCACTCTAAACTATTTGCAAGTGTAACTTTACTATCACACCTTTTCTTCATATTTCAGCAAGCTGTGAAATCATTGGTTAATAAGAACAATCTAAGTAGGCATGCAACAACTGTTAGGTAAGATATTTGCACACCCGCACCTTATTAATGGAGCTATGAGGCTCTTCAGTTGCTCCATATAGAAAATGATTTTAAAGTTCAGTTTATGGGTTGTTCTTCTTTTGGTGTTTTCTCAAAGCTCAGGTTTGGTTAATTAATTAAGTCTATTTTGATGAATTAGAATAGAAAATACATTTATTATAATAGTTTTATGTTGTTGTTTCAGTGGCGTTTGACCCGTTGGATCCTTTTGGGAACATAACAATCAAATGGGATGTCATCTCTTGGACCCCAGATGGTTATGTGGTGAGCATCTTGTAGCGATTATGGTTCTTGGCAAAATGGGCTGGGTTTCGAGAGTTGGGTTGGGTTTAGGGCCGAGCCTGAAGTGCCCGGAACGAGACAAAAAAAAAAATGCCTCTAGGCTCGAACGAATTATCAATTTTAAAGCGACGATTAAAGTTATAATAATACAAATAGCAAAATCAAAGTATAGGAGTTTTTTTTTCGGAAATCACTAAAAGATGAATTAAAATAATTAAAAAGATGTTTTAATCAAAATGTAAAGGCCTGGGAGGGATTTTGAACCCCCCGACTTCTTATTGTTATATGGAATGACTTAACCACTACGTGGTGGTTGCTGACTGGAAACAAAAAGAAATGATTATAATGGGTATAAAAAACCATATATAATGTTTTTTTAATTTTAGGCCCCTTAAAATACCGGACCTGGGTGGTGGCTCGGTTCGCCCTCCCTATGGGCCGGCCCTGTTTGGGTTTAGTCGGGTTTGAGATTGGTATTACCGTTGTGTTGACCATGATACACTTTGTTTATAAAAAATAATAATTGACTTAGGAGTTTTTATATATTAAGACTTAAGTGTACAACTTTCAACTCATTCGATTCACCTTTCCTCTAAAACTTTTTCAAATTTTAATGATACTTTACAAACAGAAAACGTAACCTAGTTTAAATTATAAAAAGCTCTAGCTCGACTTGTTACGAGTTCTAGTCCTAAAACACAAACTCTACTCGTAATTATTTATTAATGTTAATCAAATTTAATATATTAACAAATATTTTTATATCGATATTATAAAATTCATATACCATAATCTTTTTTATTCAGTCATTTGCATCATAATTTTTATATTGATATTATAAAAGTCATTAAGTGTAACTCGGGTCTAGGCTCGTTTATATAACCGAGACTTTGTTTAAGCTCAGCTTAAATTGAGCCTTTTAAGTGTTGATCTCAAGTTCTCAACTAGCTCACGAATGAATTTGACTCGTTTACACCCCTAAATTATACACATCTATGCAACAATATAACAAATTAACCATCTTGTAGGCATTGGTTACAATGAACAACTTCCAAATGTATAGGCATATAATGAATCCCGGGTGGACACTGGGCTGGAATTGGGCCAAAAAAGAAGTGATCTGGTCGATGGTTGGAGCCCAAACCACCGAACAAGGTGATTGTTCTAAGTTCAAAGGCGGAAACGCACCGCATTGTTGCAAAAGAAACCCGGTGGTTGTTGACTTGCTTCCTGGAGTACCTTATAATCAACAAATCTCCAATTGTTGTAAAGGTGGTGTGGTGTCTTCATGGGGTCAAGATCCATCTGCTGCTGTTTCGGCTTTTCAAGTCAGTGTTGGGCTTGCTGGCACTTCAAATAAAACCGTTAAATTGCCCAAGAATTTCACTTTGTTGGCCCCGGGCCCAGGCTACACTTGTGGGCCCGCTACGATTGTGCCTTCAACAGTTTATCTGACTGCAGATCGTAGACGAAAGACTCAAGCTTTAAGTAAGTTTCTACCCCTCTTTAAAATATGAGTGAGTCGGACGGGCTAGATAAACAGGTCAAAACAATTTCGGTAAAATATATATTGTATTTTGTACCAGCTGAAATGTGTCGGGTCAAGTCGATTCGTGCTGGCCCGTAAACGATTTTGTGCATATTTTTTAGTACGTTTAATAATTTATTTATGATTGCAAAAAAATATTGAAAAAGAACTTACATCAATACCTTTTAAATAAGTAACTTTCAGCGTCACGTGTTTTAAAATTATGAGTAGAACAATTCTTTTTCCCGCCTCACCTATTTCATATCTATATAATATGCTTTTTTGTCATTTATTATTTCATATTTTCCTTGTTCAACTCTCTACTTTTATGTCAGTTTTAAATATTTAATATTATATTCAGGGTGCATAATATTCAGGTTTTAATCAAGTTTATAAATAAAACTATTCAAGAGCTTGTATGTCATCCATATAGATTCGTGCCAACTTATATTTGACCTATTTGCTAGTTTGACATATAGATTTGATCCGATTAAAACACAACCAAAATCAAAATTGTTACCTCTACATGTAAGCGAAATTGTTGCCTCTACATGTAAGTATGTATTCTCAACTACTCTTTATGCCTAAAATTGTTGATAATTATTTGGACGCAGTGACATGGAACGTGACATGCACTTACTCACAGTTTTTGGTATCCAAGCATCCAAGTTGTTGTGTATCCTTTTCATCCTTCTACAATGAAACC
This sequence comes from Stevia rebaudiana, assembly GCA_009936405.2. Classification (NCBI taxonomy): domain Eukaryota; kingdom Viridiplantae; phylum Streptophyta; class Magnoliopsida; order Asterales; family Asteraceae; genus Stevia; species Stevia rebaudiana. The sequence goes on along the minus strand of WOUH02000022.1, from coordinate 7,040,094 downwards.
ATCACTCCATGCCCAACATGTTCATGTGGCTGCCACAACAAAGACAAATGTATCAAGTAAGCAATCATTTATCAAATGCACACAAAATATTATTGGACTAATCTTGTAAAGGTTTGATTTTGTTTGTTGTTTTGGTGATATTAGTTTATGGCATGATTTTTTTGTTTGGTATGTTTAGTCTTGGTTTTTATTTATTTTCGAGCAAGAGTTTTAGGTATCTAGCTTGGAGGTTAAGTTTTACTTTTATTATAAATAGGGGTTTATGAAGTCTTTATAATTGTCCCGGTTTTATTAAATATAAGTGTCATTTAGTTTTTATCAAAGCAAGAGTTTTTGTGTTCGTATAATTGTCCTGTTTTACAATTTGGGCTATTAAATAGGAGTTGTAACACGGTTTGATGTGATTTTTGATATAAAAATTATAGGAGTGGTTCAAAGCGGGCAACCTCGGTTGGGATCAACACACCAAGAAAAGATAACGAACCATTGCTACAATGCACTCATCATATGTGCCCCATAAGGGTGCATTGGCACGTGAAGCAGAATTATAAAGATTACTGGCGCGTAAAGATGGCTGTCACTAACTTTAACTATAAACTCAATTACACACAGTGGACTCTTGTCGCGCAACACCCAAATCTAAACAATGTGACCCAAGTTTTTAGCTTTGATTACAAGCCTCTTGTTCCTTATCAGTCCATAAGTGAGCTAAACTTTTAATCATAAACCCTAAACTCCAAACCATAAACCAAGTCTGCTGACTTGTGAATGTTTTCTTGATCACGTGCAGATGACACTGGAATGTTTTATGGAATGAAGTTTTATAATGATTTGTTAATGGAAGCTGGACCATTTGGAAATGTGCAATCAGAAGTGTTAATGCGAAAAGACATTAACACTTTTACATTTAAACAAGGATGGGCTTTTCCTAGAAAAGTGTATTTTAATGGGGAAGAATGCATGCTTCCACCACCTGAGGCATACCCATCACTACCAAACCATGCTAAATCTGAATTGATTACGGTTTCAGCAATGACAGCTTCTGTGTTTTGGTTACTACATATACTTGTTTGGTGACAATGTGCTAGTTCAGGCAAGATTTTGATACCGGATATATCGTGTTGTATACATAGTTATGTTTGCATTTATATTGAAATATTGAATGGTATGGTTTCGTTTTCACGTGTAAACTATGAATTGATTGTACGCGAGCTAAATGGGTCAAAGGTTGACTGACCAACCTGACCTGAACCATAACACGACCCGTTTAAAGCAACTTTTATTTATTTTCTCCTACACTAAATTAATATGTGGTAGCTTCTGATCGAGTTTTGGGTAGTCGAATCATAACAAGTAGTTTTTATTAGATAACCCAATAGCTAAAGAGTAGCATGTACACCACAAAACCCAAGAGCGATAATGTACACGGAGGAAGTGTTATCTTATTATAAACAAGCTTTAAGACATTGTCTAAAAAAAAACCCAATGCATAACAAAATGTTTTAAAGTTTATAAAATGTAAAGTATCATCCAACCGTCATCGATGTCTCATGTCGGCATATGTTAGTGAGTTATTAGTTATTCAATCTATCAACACATCGATTCATTTCAAATCTCATTGAATTACAAGTCTCTAACACGTAAAATGTTTATCACTGGTTATCGTAACAATCCTAATTTTTAATTATTAATTTGACATCATTTAACTAACACACTAATCAGGCCAGACATTTCGTGTTTAATGGCTAACATACACCACACATACATGTATACACCCATCGTAACAAGAAGCATGCTACCCATTGTAACTAACACTCATTATTTATCAGGCTATCAGCTTTCCAGTTTTTATTTTTATTACATAAAGGGATATGTTGGTTTCTGAAAGCTTAAAGCATAAATACGGCTAGCTACTCAAATTCAAATGCTACAAAATTGTTATATTGAATTAAAATAATAAAACTATCTTTAATACTCAAAGCAACAAAAATTGAATATTTTTCTGGAATTAATTTATTAATCTAAATTTAAAAAGTCATTGTAACTATTTATATAATCCTTATAAGTATTAGACATTAATATACTTTTTTTTTGCCTTACTACATCAATTTGAAAATATGAAAATTATGTAAGATTAAAACAACAAATAAAGCTAAGTGATTTTAGAAAGATACAAAAAAAATTGAGTGAATTCAGTAAGACAAATGTAAAACTTGATTTTTTTATTAATGAAATTTCATCAACACCAACATGTCTTCTGTGCACTTTAATAGTTCAATTCAAATGATTATGTCGTTTATGTCACCAAAAATGGCATCATACGACAAACTTAATTACTATTATGAAATATTATTCGTCTACCATAGAATATATTAATTGTCTACCATAAAATATCATATTTTTATTTCTTAAGTTAGTGTTTTTGTCATTAATTTTATGATTCCGCTACACAATTAATAAACGCAATTAATAAACGTAAAGGAAAGTGACTTGTATAATATTATAAGTTGTTAAATACTAACGAGAACAGTAGCGTGTCATCGTCTCGAACCTCCATCAAGTCTTCTCCTCCGATTGAGTCAGTGAGTAAACCCTCCAAATGTTACACTCGCATCTCTTCATCGCCCATCATCAAGGTTAGTTTCAGCTCATATGATCTTATTTCTTCTCATCGTTTTTAATTTTTCAAAGTTTGTATATAATTCATTCTCAATCGTTCATTACCGATGGGGTTTTGTGTGTTTAGGGTTGGTGGATCTAATTTGATCACTTTCATCATTCTTTCTAATTGAATCAGCGATTTGTGCATTTATACTGATTTCATTAGTCGACAATTTTGGTTTTTTGGTATTGATTTGTAACATTTTCCGTTATACTGTTTTCGGGGTAATTTGGGACCAACCTTTAAAATTGCATCCTTTATATTAACACGAAATGTCATCCCAAACTATTTAGGTGGTCCAAAAGGAAAAAAAAAAACAAAATAAATCATGAAACTGAAAGCAACCACAAAGATTTGAAAATTTGAAGCATGAGGCAGTGGTAATAGTGCTTTTAGGTACTAATTCAAATTTTTGAATAATTGTGCTTTTGGATTAAAAGACACTAAATTTGTCAGCTAAAAGTACTTGAACATTTGATTGCAAGTTTAGGAATACTAATTCTAATAGTTTTCTGTACACATGCGAATCCAGTTTTTTTTAGGTTTTGTAAGTTGTCAAATTAAGATTATTGCAATCAGTGTTTTGCTAACCAAAAAATGTTATTTATGACAATTTGAAGGCATTATAATTGTTTCTAATGCTTACCTGAGCATATAAGATGATGGATGATTTGAGCCTCCCTTTTTTAATTTGTAATGAACAGTTTTCTCATTAACTCATGGCTTATTGAGCTAAATTACATACACAAACTTATGGAGTATAAAAAATGTTACTATTTTATATTTTGATTATTAACCAGTGTTGATAGAGGAACTGCATTAGATGCATGTTTCTTTACATGGAAATATAGAAATTACGTGTTCCATATGATTTAGTAAGATACTAAAATTATATGTTAAATACCAAGATAGCTAAACATAATTAGATAATCAAAGTTTAACTTGATTTCGAGAACACCTAAAAAAAATTAATTTTATTTTAATGAAAAATATGGGAATTTGATCTTCATGTAAGAGGGTATATGTGTTTAGGTTTTTCAAAACTTAACAATAAATCATTCCTTTTTGAATTTTTTTTCTTCAAAAATAATTTATATTGCTCTGAACAAACTTTTTTTTTTTTTTTTTTTTAATTTTTCATTCACCAGGTATTATTGTTTATGCTGTTTAACATCAAATCCTTTCTCGGTGTTGCCTTCTGCCTTATTAATTGTGGTCTCATCCAATAATACAACTTTTTAATCAAGAAAGAACATTTAAACATCACGTGTTTGGATTATTAATGTTGATACACACATATTACTAGAAGATTTACACAAAGCTCCAACTTGACACTTATTATGGAAAACTTTCATCTTGATATCAAATGGGAAGATATCACATGTCCCATATGTTTATCATTCCCACATAATTGTGTTCTTCTTCAATGTTCTTCTTACACTAAAGGATGTCGACCTTTTGTATGTGGCACCGATCATCTACATTCAAATTGTTTAACCCGTTTCCAAATCGCAAACAAAATGTCAAACGGGTCAAACTCACTTTTGACTTCTGACGAGTCAGCCGTCATAAATCCAGACGCCACAAACAAACCATTATGCCCACTTTGTAGAGGCAATGTTACCGGTTGGGTTGTTATAAACGACGCACGTGTTATATTAAACGAAAAAGAACGTTGTTGCGAAAATGAAAAATGCAAATTTACCGGGAATTTTACGGATCTTTGTGAACACGCTGAGGTGGAACACCCTCATGCATGTTATTCAAAAATTGATCCTGCAAAACAACTTGATTGGGAAAATTTTCAACAATCTTCTGAAATTATTGATGTTTTGAGTACTATACATTCAGAAGTGCCACATGGCGTTGTTTTGGGAGATTATGTTATTGAATATGGTGATAATGGTTCTGGAGATGAATTTGATGATTTTCCTGGTGCTAATGGAAATTGGTGGACGTCTTGTATTTTATATCAAGTTTTTGATAAATTGAGATGTTCTAAAAATAGAAGACGCGCAAGAGTTGGTGAATCAAGGCGTGAAAGCAGGCGAATGAGTTATGATACTTCTAATTCTGATGAAGGTTCAGAATTTGCAGATTATAGAGGTGATGTTGGTGAAGTTGACTTTGTTACTAGAACTAGGATTTCCAGGGGTAGAATGGGTCATCGCAGGTCAGCAAATCTTAATTTTTACTGTTTAATTTTATTTTTTTGTTTTTTTTAATTTATTTTTTTTATTTCTGCCCTATTGCTTTTGAACGGGTTAATTTGTGCAGGTAAAATAAAAGGAAATGGTTACATTCAACTTAATTAATTCTTTTAAATAATAGGTTATCTATATAATATGTTTTTGTAATCTTATTTACGCAAGTTGTTTATATTCGGTCAATCCATTCTGACCCGTTTCAATCTGAACCAAATTACCCGTTTTAATCCTTCACCTGACCCACCCATATTGTTACCTTTTTAATAATAGGAAGTAATGGTTTTTATCTTGATGACTTGGAGATACTAAAATTTGGAACCTTATTTTTAATAAAATCGATATGCAGAATTATAATGTTTTTGCAATATTATCTGTTGTTTCTCATCAGCACACACATATATGCATGCTCTGATGGTCATTCTTAATTTCTTATTTATTCTTATTTAATGCACCAGATCGCGAAGACGTGCGTCTCGCTTCTATGATAATTAGGTACGCCACATCTTACTTGAATGTATCATGCCAAGATCTACTTATACATATAGCTAATTACATACAATTTGTGTTATAAAAAACTTGAAATTCTGACCTAGATAAAGGCCCATATCAAAATGTCACATGTAGACATATAATGTTCCTAATTTTTCTTTTCTTAATTTGTAATTAACCAACTGTAATATTTGATCATTATATGTGGCAAAATGACAGACTAAGTAACCGGTTCGGCTAAAAATCTATCGGGTCGGGTAACACACATACAACCTCTAATATCACTTGCAAAATTTTAGTTAAAATATTATGAAAATATAATATTCTTGAGCATATTTAACACGCTAAATAATTATAAAAATGTGTAACGATATTATGACGAAAGGTGTTTTTGATTAACCCAACTCGACCCAATCATGTGTAACACAGCTTGATTTTGTAACTCAAATAAGAAGTCTCGTTTATTGGTTACTAGGTTAAATCCCGTGTGATACACGAATTGAATAAATAAAATGTTATTTACTTAATAATAAAAATATATTTTTAAAATCATGTATATGACATTAATGGAATAACCTTGTGTATTACACAAGTTTAATAACATACATTGTAATCTGTTAACACTTATAGTCGTCAAGATATATTTTTTTTTTTAAATTTGATGTAACGGTTATAAATAATTCCCATATATGAAAAAAAATGTTTCAAAAATCAGCTTAGTCAAAAAAAAATTAAGAATTCATAACTATTTTAATATACAATTAATTTGATTAATAATATATGTATTTTACATATCCATAAAAATCTAAATGGGTATTATTAATTAATAGGAGAGAGAGGCGTGAAAAAAACTATGAAAATGAACCAACTAATGACATGTGTCATTCTAAAACCTTGATAGTATTATATAGTATAGATAGATATAGATTTGCTTATTTTATTTTATTTTTTTGTGGATTTGAGGTGGCCTGAAGATTAATCGTTTGGAAAAGAAGCATTTAGATTGAGAAGAGACAAATATGTGATCCTGTGTAGTGCTGATTTTGCTTGATGGTTTCGTGGAATTATGTTTTTGTTTTATTTTTATTTTTTTGAAAAATTCTCTCTTGGATCACTTAATAAATCTAGAGTCCCGTGTGTACATTGATTGGGGAACTCTTTTGTTGTCTTCTTATTCCAAACAAATGCTTATCATACCCACTTTGGCTATTGTGCTAGTTCTTCATGTAACAAAATCTGAATACCATATCTTTTTTTTTATTTATTTATTTTAGGTTTTGCTGTATTTTTATGAAACTTTAGCTTATTATTATCAAGAGTTAGTTACTGTTTTTGGTGAAAATCTTGGTTATGATTGAATACATATCTTGTTGAATTCTGTTAAAATAAACTAATATTTTCCTTGTTTCTTGAATTTTAAAAAAATATCTGTTGCATGATTATTATTTTTTAAATAAAAATTTATATTTATTTCCCCATTAAAGTTGAACCCCTTCATGAAGATGTACTCATGTACATACAATTTACAGTGTCTTACATATGTATGTTAAGTATGGGCTGATGAACATTGTCATATAAGCCAAGTATGAGTCAAATTGTCTACTACTCGCAAGGGGTATAATGGTCCAATTTGGTATTTTGGATGAGTTATTTGTTTTAACAGTTATGAAACTCTTTAATGGTTACAAAGTTAATTTCCACGGTCATGTGGGTGAAATGAGTTCCATACCCTACAGCCGAAGTTTAACCATGAGCCTTTCGAGTTTCATACCGTCAAAATCTAAAATCAATTATTTACTTTACGACTCGTTTAAAAACTGTATTTGAACCACCATTGTTGGCCTCTTTAGCCCTGAACCTTCGTCACAACAATTAAGTGTCGGTGAAAAAAACAACGGGTTTATGGCGGCGTATTAGTATTATTATTATTATAACCATAGGAAATCGATGTTGGTTTGGCTCTACCCTAATAATTTAACTAATCAAACCCAAAGAGTGAAAGATCAATAATCCTCCCAACTAAGATAATAACGTTATAAGGTCCCCATTAGTTTTATGCAAAATACATAAAGTGAAAAACAAGATCAAACAAGAACATGAGAAACAACAAACTTTGTAATCGCGAATACAATTTGCAGCAAATCCTACGTGCTCATTGGTTCCGGATTTGAAGCATTAAGAATGTCCAGCAACGAATCGTGTGCATCCACCTCATCATGCCACAAAGGAAGCTGATCACCTGGGTAAAAGTTCCTTGTAACCCCCTCTGAGTTTATCTACACAAACATCCAATCAAAAATAAAATAAATTTTTTTTATTTTTTTTTTATTAATAATAATTCGTGCAAAGTTGAAAGCGAACTTACAGTAATGGTGCGAACAACACCCCCACTAGCACCATCTCGTGCAATAGCAAGTGATACAGCCTTAACCACCAGTTGCTGCAACATAACAATATACGTATATAATTTAGCCTTTAAATAATATGTCATTTAATAATAATATCCGTTTTTTTAAAACCCTCACATGATGTAACCAGAAACAGTTTCGTGATCTTCAGATAAAAAAAAAAAAAAACAAAACAAACAAACATATCCAGTAAAAGCACTTATATAGGATAACTATTGGTAGAGTCTGAGGAGACTAAAAATCATTAGATATTTCCATCAAACTAATATTATAATAAATATATTACATCAGTGTTTTTGTGAATTGCGATACGAAGTAAAATTAAAAATTACCTCAGCTTCCTCTTTGGTCATGCCATCCTTCCATGCTTGATCAAAGAACCCATATAAATAACTGGAACCAGATCCTGCACAACATTAATTAACAATTATTTATAAAATTCAACTCTATTATTTTACATAAATTAGCTTCTTTCTCCTCAATAGATGTAAAGTTAACTACCCAAACATGAAACCTAAGGCATACGGGCCAAAAATCAGATTTTATAACACCAAAAGAGTTGAAACATATAATATAACTAGAAAAAAAAAATTACGTATAATGGTAATTACTGTTAAAACAATCTTAGTGTTTAAAAATGTGTTTTTAGAAAATGCAAACAAACCTCCAATTGCAAATGGCTGCTCAAGAATTGTTCCACCAAGAGGGATGCCATATATTTTACCACCTTCATATTTATCCCATCCTCCGACAATTATACCGGTTTGCAACATATTCTGTAAAATTATAAAAAAACATAAGAATATCAACAGACATTTAGTAATAAATTAATAACTATTTTAAAGAATGCAAGCAAACCTTGTTGTTGTAAGATAAAAGTCGAACAAGGTTTGCAGCAACTTTCACGGTAGCTGGTTGACCAAGCTGAATCCTGTTATACAGCACAATTGAATTAGCATAAATTTATATTCTTATATAACAAAATAACTAAATTAGACTCCACTCTTCATTAATGCCACAAAACTAATGAAGAATTTATAGAGTTAGTTTGCATTGTACAATTTGTATTTTAAATATCAACATAACTTTAGCATACAATCTGAGCATTTAAGCTACTTATTTCTTGCTAGAATCTAGGAAAAATAAGATCATACTTTTATATATATTTAAAAAAAAAGAAAAAAAAATTCTCGAGAAACTTGGAATGAAAATGTTTCTTCATTTAAGGTTCTTGGTATGCTGCGTTTTCTATCTAACGTTAGAAAAAGTAAAACAATGTTTAGTACCTCAGTATCTAAATTTCCTAATTTCTTCAAAATATTGGATTAAAATCTTAAAAAATATTTAAGTAAAACAAGGTTCTTGTGCATGATTTGGGAAAGACCAACCCCACAATGAGTACAAAGAGCAGGCGATTACAGACTCCAAAGTGCATAAAGACATACAGCCACATAATATAAAGAACATCTTTATGAGCAATCTACAAATAGAATGAAACAGCAAGTGATATACTCACGTGTGCTGATGAAGAAAATATCGAACATAATCTGACACAATTTGAGAATCTGCAGCCTGAAAAAACCAAGAAACAAGACAGCTGTTAACGTTGTGCATGATCAAATTAAAATTTTAGCTTTTAGTCTTATGCAACTGGGAAAATGTTCCTCTTTCCCACACTACATTACATTTATCTTAGATTATATCAAATCATTAATAATTTCTTCAATTCACAAAACACAATTTTTATTTATAACCCCTAAAAATTTCCAGGCACTGCCAAATTTATACAATTTTCGTATTAAATGTATAAAAATTGTGCTAGTTAAGTAGTATTTTGGTATGTAAGATACATCATCACTCATGAACAAAACACAAAAACTATGCAATATAAACTAATCTTTAACATTATCGTTAATGATTTCTCATTTTCAAAGCAATAGATTACATTATGAGAAAGGTAAGACAATAGGACACATAGAAATATAGTGTTCAAGTCTCAAACCCTTTACCAAAAGAAATATATAACTACAGAAAAAAATATTTAAGAACTAAGAATAACCGAACATTCAAACTTACAAGCAGCTCGATCACATAAAAAGTACTAACTAATAAGCTAATTTCAATGAGTAAATGCAAAGACTTAAAATTAGGGAGTTGGAGTAGAGTATTCACTGTAGGTTCGTCATCTCATCCCTATAATTTAACTAAAAACAACAATCCAACAAAAGCTACAAACTACAAATCACACTTGCAACAGAATTAGAAATAAAAATTAAGAGCTATATCAAATACCGATCCAGAGCGACAGATGTAAACATTGTCGGTCAGCTGTGCGATCTTATCAGACGCCCTGTTAGCCACGTACAACCCTGAAAAAATAATATTTTAATCACCAAATCAATATGCAACACATGAACGATTATAAGAATTAATGAAAAGGGGGTTGATTTTACCGGTACTGGTTCTGGAATCGGCGCCCAGAATTACGCCGCCGTTGTAAGTAACTCCGATGATTGTTGTCCCCATCGAGTGAGGAGCGTTTACATCAGTAGTAGCATCGCGATCCATCGTCTTGATTTTTTAAAAACAGTGAAGAAAAATGCCCTAATTTGCAGAGATTGTTGCTTCTGTTTTCTTTGCAGATTTGGGTCTAGTATTGTATCCTGATTTCTGAGTTCCTGACTTTTACAGCAAGTTATCAATTTATTAGTCCTTCTACTTATTGTGCTTTCATTGTTTAGTCCTCACAATACAAAAAATATTTTCTTTGACCTAAAATTAATTAACTACCGTTTTACGGTATTGTAACATTAGAAGTTTAGAACCTAATTTCTTAGAGCATTCACAATAGCTTCCCTATTTTTCTGTGAAGAGATCCTGTATAATTTAGGGTGTGGTTAGAAGTGGTGTGAGTAGAGGAGAAAGAAATATTTGGGGTTTTATTTGTTTTTCCCCTAAAGTTAGAAAAAAATATGAAGATGAAGATTTTGGTGTAAGAGAGAGAAAAGGAAATTGTGTTATTTTAATAGTTTTTTAAAGTGGTTGTGAGTGAATGAGAGAGAAAGAGATAATGATAAAATTACGAAAAAGTATTATTTAATTAGAAAAAGTACAAATAGGGGTGAGAAAGCTACTATGAATGCTCTTACACAAGAGCAAAGATTCTTCCATTTGAAAATAATTAAAAGCTGTTAAAAATAGCAGTTGATGTCTGAAAACAACCTCTTTTTATATAGTAATAGAAGTAATTATTTTTTATATCTTACTCTCCTTGTTTTACTATACTAATAAAGCAAAGTTTTACATGTCACATGTCATTCATTAAAACCATGTTTGCCAATATGGCATTTTCCATTACTCAAAGATCCATGTGTCATTTAAATCCAATATTTTAATTCATTCTTACTAAAACACACAAAACTGTCTAAAATAGTTAAATCAGTTCAATATGCATTTATTATCATTAATCTACCATCTACGAATATATCAATTCCTTATATAGATTAATTCCGGTTTTTTTTTTTAATATCCATTTTTATTAATATAAATATACAAATATTAACAGACAACTTATTATTGATAACTGGAATTTAGTTCCTATAAAAATTGAAAAAAACTAAAAAAATTTACATTCCTCTGACATTTTCTCTAAAAGTAATACATCTATTTAATTTGTATAGTTATTAAAATTGTTATAAATTTTGTATATAAATTGTTTAATTATCCTCTAACTTTATTTTTAAACGTTCTTTAGTTAATATGTAGTTTGATTTTATTCTTTTTATTTTATAATATTATAATGTTATACTAATGGATTATTTTTATTTTCCTTAATAATCTTGATATTATATTTGCGATTTTCATGCCTCAAAGCATTCATATATTCCAAAAACAAACATTAAAGATAAAACCTACAAGGTTGAATCTACAAGATCAAATGTTTAATTTTCATCTATATTAGGCATTCAAAGAACTTCGTTACCTATCATTTCAAATTGTATGGATAAAATATTATATTTCGTTTTGATATGTTTATATAACTAATTATCAACTTTTTTTGTTTATTTAGGTTACATCCATAGAACTCCGTTGTTGTGACACCCCGCTCCCCGACCCCCGGTCTCCGACCGGTCCGGAGGGCGGTCTGCGTCACTAATCGGGTCAGTTCAATGGCAGGACCGAGTCAACCGGTTTATAATGCGCAACTCAGATTACACCAAACAA
>WOUH02000022.1:7015744-7026783 GCA_009936405.2 Stevia rebaudiana | reverse complement strand
TTAATCACCAGAAAAGATAAAGTGTTTTTGTTAAGTGTTTAGTCTTTTATTTCTCAGAGGTTTTAAGGCAATTTGATGTATTTTTTTTTATTATTGGTTGTCTTTTCATCTTAATCGTCTTTTAGGATGTTTTGGGTCCTTCTTGTCCATTTTTTTTCTAAGTCTCGTTTTCATCTTTGTTTTTTAACGAAGTTCCAGTCCTTTTTTCTATCTACTGATTACCTTTTTCATGTTTTTCTCCTTCTTTTTTATATCTTTTTTCTACGGTTTTTTTTTATATTTTTTTTGCCTACATTTTAGATGTTTTTTCAGCTTTTTTTTTTAACATCTCTTATTCTTTTTTATTTTTTTTATATATCCTATTTTTAAGTCTTGTTTTTTTATATTTTTTTATCCTGCTGCATCAGTTCGTCTTGGTCTTTACTGTTCCCCTCTCGATTTGCAGAATTTTTTTTTTTTTTTTTTTTTTTAATCTGTTTGGTCTTGTGTAGATTCCCAGAAACGTAGATCTTGATTTTTTGTTTTTGTATCCTTGCAGTACCTGAAAGGATGAAGCTGTTGGTTAGTTAGACATGTTAACAAGATCTGATATTTTTTATTTAGATCATTTCACTGTATGTTCTAGATCTAAAAACTTTTTTTTTTTTTTTTTTTTTGGTTTCTTTGAATCTGATGGTGCTGTCCTTGGTTGTTATTTGTATTTACCTTTTTTTTTACAGGAACAAAATATATGTTTTGTCGTGTGTCTTGTTCGTCTTTCATTTCTTGTTCCTCTTCCGTTTCTTCTTCTGGTTCTTTTCTTGGTGTTCTTCTGCAATTACACAAACAACTCATATATTATTCATAAATGGAAGCGCAGCGACGATTTTTTCATAAAATCAAATTGGATGCAAGAAGATAATGTTTTTTTTATGTGAATCTTGATTTACAACTACATGAAAGGGAAAATAAATGTTTATTTTACCGATATTATGAAATAAGAACACAAACCCAGAAAACCCCCAATTTTTTTCAGATCTAGGGTTTTCTCGATCTATCGATCTACTCAGATTCCAGATCTATGATGATTTCTTTGTATTTCTTGTTTTTTGTTCTTCGAATGAAGTTTCTGTGTATCTTTAGTCTTTTATTCCGTTCATCGGAACTTATTTCCGGTGAGGATCTCGCCGGAGAAGACGATTCAGGGTTTTCTTTTTCCGATGATTTTGCTAGATCTACTTTTGTCGCAGGCTTCGCAGATGTTTTCTTCATCGATCGAGTGTTTCGATCGTGTCGATTCGTCGAATCGAGAGAGAATTTGGATGTTTTTGATTTTGATTTTGGGGTTTCAGATCTGGATTTGCAGGTTTTATGGAGGAGAGAGAGCGTTTGAATAGTGAATCGCCCAAATACTGTGTACTGTCCAAAACTATATTATAAGGTGCCTTATATATAGGTGGGTCTTTATATGGGTCGGGTATTTAATATGGGTTTTAACGGGGATCCGTTAAATATATAGGTGCGGACAACCGTATTAATATTACCGGTTGTCCGCTTTTATCGGGACAGGTGGACGGCCAGGATTTAGCCACGTCTCTCTTTTAGTGGCAGTTTTGTAATTTTTTGAACAGGGAATTAACGGAGACTTAACGGAGTTGGGTTTTCTCCGTTATCTTTGACAAGTCAAAGGGAATATTCCCTGGAATATTCCTTTGTACGGATTTTATAAGGCTTATTATAAGCCTTATCTCTGACAGTACGGATTTTATAAGGCTTATTATAAGCCTTATTTCTGACAGGACACTGTACCCATAAGCCTTATTATAAGGCTTATTTTTTCCGTACAATGACAGCCTGTAATTAATTTATTTTTGAATTATTTTAATCGATGAAAAATATGTTTGTCGGTAGCGCAGCGAAACGTTTATTTTTTTATTTTTTTCTTTAATTTCTTCTCTTTTTTCCTAATTTAATTTTCTCTGATTTCTTTTTAAGTCTCGTTTTTTTCATTTTTTTTATTATTAATTAGTCGATTTACTAATTAATCCCTTTTATTAGTTTTTTTAAGTCTCGTTTTATCCAGTTCAGATGTTTTTTTTATTTTAATTTTTCCCTCTGTTTTTATTAACTCTCGTTTTCATGTTTTATTTTTAATGGTTTTTTGGGTAATTTCTAGCCATTTTTATTTTTAAGTCTCGTTTTTTATGTTTGTTTTTTTAGTTTTTGCTTATGTTTTTAGTGTCTGAATTGTTATTTATTTTGTTTAATCTTTTATCACAATGTGATTACTTTTTTGTTTTCTTTGTTGACGTCATCAGGACGTCATCTTGTTGTCATCAAAACGACGTCGTTTTGTCATTTAAAACACGAAGCTTCCTGGGGAAGCTTTGATACAGTGTATCTTATCTCTTTGTACGGCTTTTATAAGCCTTATCATAAGGCTTATCCCTGACAACACGCTTTTTTTAAGGCTTATCATAAGCCTTATATCTGTCAAGTGGGTCCTACCACTTGACAGGCTGTCATTGTTTTTCTAATTTTTTTAATCACCAGAAAAGATAAAGTGTTTTTGTTAAGTGTTTAGTCTTTTATTTCTCAGAGGTTTTAAGGCAATTTGATCTATTGTTTTTTATTATTGGTTGTCTTTTCATCTTAATCGTCTTTTAGGATGTTTTGGGTCATTGTTGTCCATTGTTTTTTCTAAGTCTCGTTTTCATCGTTGTTTTTTAATGAAGTTTCAGTCCTTTGTTCTATCTACTGATTAGCCTTTTTCTTCTTTTTCTCCTACTTTTTTATATCTTTTTTCGACGGTTTTTTGTATATTTTTTTACCTACATTTTAGATGTTTTTTCAGCTTCTTTTTTTAACATCTGTAATTCTGTTTTATTTTTTTATATATCCTATTTTTAAGTCTCTTTTTTTATATTTTTTTTATCCCGCTGCATCAGTTCGTCTTGGTCTTTACTATTCTCCTGTGGATTTGCAGTTTCTTTTCTTTTTTTTTTTAATCTGTTTGGTCTTATGCAGATGTCCGGAAACGTAGATCTGGATGTTTTGTTTTTGTATCCTTGCAGTACCTGAAAGGATGAAGCTGTTGGTTAGTTAGACATGTTAACAAGATCTGATATATTTTTATTTATATCATTTGACTGTATATTCTAGATCAGTTTAGACTTTTTTTCTGGTTTCTTTGAATCTGAAATTTTTTGAATAGAATGTTCATAATCTGATGGTGCTGTTCTTGGTTGTTATTTGTATTTACCTTTTTGTACAGGAACAACAATTTATATTTTGTCGTGTGTCTTGTTCGTGTTCGTTTTCTTGTTCGTCTTCTGTTTCTTCTTCTCGTTCTTTTCTTGGTGTTCTTCTGCAATTACACAAAGAGGTTATATATTATTCTTAAATGGTAGCGCAGCAACAATATTTTCATAAACTCAAATTGGATGCAAGAAGATAATGTTTTTATTATGTTAATCTTGATTCACAACTACATGATAAGGAAAAGAAAGCATTATTTTACCAATATTATGTAATAAGAACCCAAACCCAGAAAACCCCCAAATTTTTTCAGATCTAGGGTTTTCTCGATCTATCGATCTAGTCAGATTCCAGATCTATGATGATTTTTTTGTATTTCTTGTTTTTTGTTCTTCGAATGAAGTTTCTGTGTATCTTTAATCTTTTATTCCGTTCATCGGAACTTATTTCCGGTGAGAAGCTCGCCGGAGAAGACGATTCAGGGTTTTCTTTTTCCGATGATTTTGCTAGATCGACCGTCGTCGAAGGCTTCGCAGATGTTTTCTTCATCGATCGAGTGTTTCGATCGGAGCGATTCGTCGAATCGAGAGAGAATCGAGATGTTTTTGATTTTGATTTGCAGGTTTTTGGTTTGGAGTTGCAGGTTTTATGGAGAGAGAGAGAGCGTTTGAATAGTAAATCGCCCAGAACTGTGCTGTTTCTGTAAATATATTATAAGGTGCCTTACTTATAGGTGGTTCGTTATATGGGTCAAGTATATAATATGGGTTTTAACGGAGACCCGTTAAATATATGGGGGCGGACAACCGTATTAATATTACATAGCATCAAAAAGTGTCTGTGACTCACTAACTTCAGCTTTTTTTACAGAAGAACGGACCTGGTAGACCACGTTTATTACATAGACCAAGGCCGGCCAATTAAAAAAATTCCAACCCAATTTTGATTGGGCCCCTCAAATTTTTTCTTTGTAATTTATAATGGGCCCATTTCTTTTAATTGTTTCACTACTTTGGGCCGGAATAAGTTAGAAAAGAAGGAAGAAACAGGGCCTGTGAAGAGCCGAAGATGAAGATTGTTTTGTTCCTGAATTCTACTTCATTTTTCGATTGCAATCTGCCATTCAACTAGGGGTGTTCAGAAAAACCGAAAATCATTTAAAACCGATAACCAAAACACACCCGAAACCTAAAAAAACTGAACCGAATTCAGAATTCGGTCCGGTTCTTAACCGAAACCGAATTCAGAATTCGGTTTTCGGTCCGGTTCTTAACCAAAACCGAATTCTGAATTCGGTTATCGGTTCTGGGTTTAAAAAAAAATCGGTTTGTTCGGTTATTCGGTTGAACCAAATTCAACCGAAAATATAAATAAAATAAATATTTTTAATATTTAATATATAAGATTTTTAGTTTTTACCCTAACTCTAACAATCGCATTCTCACTTCTCAGAATCTTCACGCTTCATTCACTGCTTCAGCCTTCAGGCGACGACCGCTCCCTCTCCAATCCCCATCATCCTTCCGGCGACCTGCGACCGGCGACCGTCGCTCCAGGCCTCCAGCAACCTCCGGCGACTACCGCTCCATCTCCTATTTCTTCTTCGTTCGTCGAATCGTCGGTATGTTTAATTCCCTCTTCATTTTCAGATTAGTTTATTAGGTTCAAGGTTCATGTTTTTTCATAACATCAGATTATTTTGATTCTTGTTGGTTTTGATTCTTCACCAAAACGAGACTTGTTCTGAGATACCGTTAACCTGTTTGTAAGAGTTAATGAATGCTTTATATTATACCTATTCATACACAATTTTAGGAAAACAGAATGAAGTCACCGTATAGTGTCTGAACCCAGAATTGATGATGATTCACTCTTTTCTCTTATGGTGTCCCAATATTGATCTTGATTTGCATGAAACGATCTTCATTTTCAATTTTTATCATAAAAAAAACATTGGATTATGTTTAATTGGACTCAAAAGACTGATATCAGTGTCATTAAAGGCTATGTATTTCATTATCTGAACCATCATCATATTCATCCAGCAAAATGAATTGTATTCGTAACTTGTAACTAATTGATAGGTAAATAAATATACCTAATCTTCTCTTGTTTGTTTGTTCTTTGCGCCCCCTCCCCCTGCGTTTCTCGGGGTTTAGGGACCAGCGGAGCCTGGCTCGGTTATCGTTGGTTCGGTTCGTGAATTGTGCTAATTTGGATAAACCACATTTTCCGCCGTTTAAAAATATAAATATAAAAAATAAAATTTGAGAATACACAGTGTCAGAGGAATCGACCCGATTACAACCACCACAGCCATGGAGCACGACGGCGTTGGTGCCCTTCGCACTCGATCTAAGGTGGCGCCGGACTGGACCATCGAGGAATCCCTAATTTTAGTCAACGAGGTCTCGGCTGTTGAAGCTGATTGTGGTCATACACTCGCTTCCTTCCAGAAATGGAAGATAATCGTCGAGAATTGCAACGCGTTGGGGGTTAATCGAAACCTTAACCAGTGTCGTAGGAAGTGGGATTCGTTGCTCTCCGATTACAAGAAGATCAGACAGTCAGGATCCAAGAAGGCGAGCTTCAATTCCGAGTTGTTTAATGTGATTGAAAGCTACGTTAGAGATTACGAAGGTGGATGTGATACAGACCCCGACAGTGAATCGGAACCGGCTCCGGAGCCGGAACAACAGGAACCTGTGCTTGCTTCCATTTTACTATCTGGTATGTGAATTAATTTAATACTTTTTTTGTTAAGTAATTCGAATGCAGTACACCTAACTTTTGCAATTTATGTTGATAATAAATAATGAATCAGAAATTAAAATACTAGGTTTGAGTCACTTTAATTTTTGTTTTGTTTAAAGTAACATCAGATTCAAAGAAGCAAAGATCAAAGATAACACCTCAGAAACGCAGCATAGAAGACAACTGGAAGCGAAAAAGTCACAATAAAACTGCAGAAATCAAAGTAGGAGAATGCAGTTCAGAACCAACAAATGAAATTTTAAATGGAATCGTGAGGCCTGAAACTAGTGACGAACAACAAGAACAGATAACTGCTGAGAAACTTAGAGAAAATGCCGCACTAATTGAAGCTATTGTGAGAGAGGATTCGGTTAATGGTGAGACTAATGATGATTTAACTAGAGTTAACGGTGATAAGATTATAGTATGTCTCAGCAATCTTTTAGTCGCCCTTGATCAGCTTTCCAAGTTTGTTTGATAATCTTGAGTGATTTGTGTTGTAAGTGAATTTTGATATATTGTGGCTCATTATTACTCATGTTTAGAATTTTGGTTGTACATGGATTAAGTAATGTTTTGAGTCTTTAAGCTTGCAACTTGAGGCCAAGAAACTGCATTTATAGTTTAATTCAAAGATATCCAAATGGCCTCATTTTATAAACATTTCAAGATGAACCATTGTTGATTGGTAAGTTGAGTTATGCTTAATCTTGGAATAACATTATATACTCGTATATATTTCAATGAATTATTCTTGGGGTTAAATGGATTAAACATAATCATGCGTCCCAAACTGACTGAAATTAGCCCAAATGTAATTAAATGCATAAAACCTTTAAAATCACTTAAACATAAAGGGTTAGATTATTATCATAGTGACATGTGTTTGTAATCTATAAAAAGGTTTAAAGATGTGATTTATATCACCCTCTATTTGCACAACTGATTTAACTCATACTAAAAATGTAAATGCAAATCAACGTGTGTAGAGTGTGGACTAGTGATTGTTGAGGTGGCACTGATGTGACGATACAATATAGTGGGAACAGTACATTTGTCACACAATTTACCCCTTAAATTAGGGTGTATGTGTGACGACTGGTGATAAAGAATGAAAAAAAGGAGACGCATGATGAAGAAGCAACATAGTTGCTTGGTACTGCCTGCCTCTAGCTCTTGGACGAACATGATAACATCATGCGCCTTTATTGACAAATGTTGCATAACCTAGACAAAATGTTAAGCCATAACTTTGTTTATTATTACTCAAAACGAGGATGAGCGGGATAACACCTTGCACCCTTGTTAACAAATATTGCACAACCTAGGCAAATGTGACGCCATTATTATTATTTTTTATTGCTAAAAACTAGTAATTTTATCGCTAGTCATCTACATTTCCTATCTATAATATCATTTTGTTATAAAAAGTATCTATCTCTAATGTAAACCAATATCTATATGGTGGAATCTATAATGATGTTAAATAAAATGTCAAGTTGATATAGACTACAGTGACTAAAAAAAAGTTCTTGAACAAAAAAATTATAGCGCGATATGATTACGCGGTCAAATTAACATGCGGAATCTGTTAATTTGATAATTTAGAGAGATTAAGATCAAAAGTAGAAGAGATAAACTTGAGAGCTCCTTGTATTCAAATATGATCAAAACGTTTTTACAATATGAACCATGTTCTTCAAATCTTTACAAGTAAACTCTATATATATACTAACACACTGTCACATCTCTATGTGACAGGGACTCCTTGTCTAACTCCCAATTGCCAAAGCCTTTTAGTTACACAACAATGTGACAGAAGCTTCTTGCCACATTAACAACAGACAAAGATATAAAAACTAAGTAAAACTTATCAAAATCTACTATATAATCTGATCATCATGCTAGGGACATATAATAATACACTAACAAATTCCCCCTTGGACCTAGCATGTGGTCATTCTTGTATTCTTCATGACTCAAAGTAATATAATCTTCATGTAGAGACGAAAATGTGCTAACAAATTCCCTCGGATCTAGCATGAGATCATTCTTAATATTTGAATCTTTAATCTTCAACCTTGAGTCACTTTGACATTTCAGCGCTTCAAGCTTTATCCCTTCTCTAGTTGATTCCCCCTTAGATATTGCTTGGATCAATGTCTTTGAAAATTTAAGCTGAAAAACACAAAGACACAATACAAGACCATGTCTTAGAATTTAAGATGTATAATCTTGACAACATGCGATCACACAATTTTATATCTCACATCGGTTTATCGAAAAAATAAATAAGAAATAAAATCTTTTCGTATTTTTGAAACTTTATGCTAAGACACACCTAAAATCTTTTTAGATTTTTCAAAGGATTTAATGTAAGAAATTGTAATAAAATGCAATAAAAATAAATAAAATAAATTATCTTTTTGTGAGAAAGATTCGAACATGAGATCATATTGGTTTTGTATTTATGATAATATTGACTTTTTGTATTCCAATTTTCGATTTTGTTTAGCGATTCACAAATCAAGTATGATTGCCGGTATGGGGATCCACTTTAAGCCATCTACACTCACTGATCTTTTTGTATTTCAAGTGTAATTACAAACTCAACTTTAATGGTTTCCCACACAATCAGACATATCCCCATTTTGTGAACTACCAAACTTACAGAATTTGTTACTGTGATTTTAATTTTAAGTTAAATAACTAGTTGATCATGTAAAATAAATCAGAACGTTCATGAAACAGCAATAAGATTGATACTTACGTATACGCAGATAAAGCCCGATTCATGAACAAAATAAGAAAATAAAACAAGTTGAAATTGTTTACAAATCTAACAATAAGGTCGATATTGACATATGCGGAGAGAAAGTCCATATTTGTAATCGAAACACCAAAGAAAATAAGTTGAAGCGTTTAAGACTTAACAATCAGGTCGATGCCGACGCATACGCTGAGAAAGTCCAAGTCTTAAACAAAAATAAGAAAGATAAAATGAATTTTGAATTTCTTTTAAAAATAAACACATGATCAACCAATATTTGGATGTATTATGATCAGTAAACATACACGCAAGTAGGACGCCATGCGATCAAGGCAAAGACCAAGCACTATGCCTTTTATGATGTGAACCCACTTAAATTGGTTATAATTTTAAGTTTTGTTTATGATCAATGAAGAGTTCAAGCCTATCAAACACATCATAACATGTATTTGAAACATTTTATTTTGTTTTTTGTATTTTCTTTTTCAATATGTCATTGTAATACAACCAATGTACCATCATTTCTCAAAGGTTGGATCAATTTTCAAAATTTGATTTTCTAATGTTTTTGGATTTTCCTGATTTTGCACATGTTTTTGGTTTTTCTTTTTCTTGAAATTACCCCCCTAAAATTCTAAAAATTAAAAAATATTTTTTTTATCTTTTTGAATTTTAAAGAAAATAAGAAAAACTAGAATGAAAATAAGAAAATAAAATGAAAACCGATAACGTTAAGATAATCACATGTGTGATGTCCCATCAAATAAAGATATTATGATAAGGAAAGAACGATATCACCAAAAATCTTGTGCTTTGGAAGTTCCACTATCAACTGATAAATGTGTAACAATCAAGCTACTGTTGATAAAATCACTCAAATAATTTAAACATTAAGAATCCAACCCTTGGTAGTCATGGGCCGTTCGTGATCATCAAGAAATGTGATATCCATCCACTTACCTA
This sequence comes from Stevia rebaudiana, assembly GCA_009936405.2. Lineage (NCBI taxonomy): Eukaryota > Viridiplantae > Streptophyta > Magnoliopsida > Asterales > Asteraceae > Stevia > Stevia rebaudiana. The sequence goes on along the minus strand of WOUH02000022.1, from coordinate 7,017,059 downwards.
ATGGAACATCTAAAGCTTCCATTGAACTTTTAGGTATCCACATTTGATTTTGGTTAAAACACCTTTTATAATAAAATGATGTGGATTGTTAAATTTTCAAAACTGGTTCCTGGAGTTTTTTTTTTGGGTTTTGACTTTTTCATGATAAACTTTCTTTCTTTGTTTTTTCTGTTTCAAATTCATGCACACGTTTAGGATTAAAAACTGATTTTACCTTTTTGCAAGAATCAACGAGTTTGTCTTTAACCTTATGGGCATATGAATTTTTAGCGTTGTTATGTCTTTTCTGGTTTGGTTCAAAATATGAAGTTGGACGTAAAGAATTTTGATTTTGACATGAAAAACTAGCATTTGAAGTATTCTCAATATTCTTAACTTCATCACTACCCTAAAATTTAACAAACTCAAGTTTCTTAATATTTGATTTAACTTTGTGTTCAATTTGATTCATTTGTGATTGTTTGAGTGGAACTGTTTGTTTAATCTTAGTTGATTTTAAAGATGAAGTTTCATCCTTACGTCGATGTGGAATTTGATATTTAACAACATTTGAGTTCTTATGATTCCAAGTTTGTGTTTTAGATGCTTTTTCTTTATCTAACACAAAATCAACGTTTGATTCAATTTTAACTTCATTTGAATCGGTTGCTTTAACAAATTTGATTTTCTTAAACGACGAAGCTTTTGAAGCAGACACATTTGTTTTTTTAAGAATTGAAATCGTTCGAGACATAGGAATGTCTTTTGGTGAAATTTGGAATTCACTTTGTGATGACTAGCTGCAATTTTAGATTTAATCTGTTCTAATTCAAATTCGTTATCAGAGTCATCACAATCCTCAACGATTAGAGCATCCAAATCTCTAACTGAAGTTAGTGAACTTGTTTCCACGGATGAACTTGTCAACAAATCATCATTACTCAAGTCAAAAGGTTCATCAACAAGTGAAGATTTAATTTCATCAGTTGTAGATTTTTCACTTGTTGGAAGACTTGAGTAATTATCATTCATGGTGGGTGGACAAGCATTATACCCTAAACCGGACTTATCACCACTTGCATGTTGTGTAGTAATGATATGATCCAAAACATATGACGAATTGGTATAACTGTCCAACTTAAGTTTAAGATATTCAAACTCAACTTTAATGTTAGTTGTTTCAAGTTTGGCTTGTGCGATCTTATCAATGTAAGTGTTTATTGTATCTTGTTTCAAAATCAATGTTCTTTTAAGATCATTGTTTTTTTTTTTTTTGTTAAAGCTTGCACTTTGGTTTTTTAAATCAGATTCATTTGTCTTTAAAACTATGTTAGTT
>WOUH02000022.1:7003928-7015644 GCA_009936405.2 Stevia rebaudiana | reverse complement strand
CTAAAGTGTTTATTTCATATAAACACTTGGTTATACTAAGGTACCATTAGAATTTCTAAGGTTCTAAACACTAGATTATAATCGGAAGAACGTTATTAAACAGATGGAAGGCTATTTAATTCTTGTAATTACAATATTCAAAATTCGGGGTGTTAATAGGCTTGAATCTAAACCTTGGCCATGAAATTAGACAAAAATAAAATAAAATATGATCTTGGAATAAGTTTTATTCAACATGTTGTGATTTTAGGGTGGTTCATTATTCATTTTGCAATGTTCAAATACATTTCTTACTAATTCTTTTTTTTTTTTAATATAATCTCATTATGAAAAGATCTAGAAAGATAAAACTCAAAATTAATAGATGAGTATATATATTTCTCTTTGAACCAACAACAAACAAAATAAAACATTTACGGATATGATTCAGCTAAACACTAATGTATATTTTAATTAATCAAGCTTTAGAGTTGTTTGACAACTTCTGAATAAGTGTTCAACCAGTAAGAGAACTGAATTATTGAGTGTTGAATCAGTAAGAGGTCTCAATTATTAAGAGACAATATAATGCTTAACCATTCATAAGAAAATATAATGGTTAACCATTCAGAGAAGAGGTAACAATTCACACGCAGTATAATGGTTAACCATTCAGACATCTGCTAGCGGAACAAACAGTCTGAACTATTAAGTGCTGAACCAGTAAGATGTCTGAACTATTAAATGTTGAACCAGTTAGATGTTTGAACTATTAAGAGTCTGTTAAAAGATAAACAAACATGGCTAAGGGGATGTTTGACAACTTCTGAATGGGTAAGTGCTGAACCAGTAAGAGGTATGAATCATTAAGTGCTGAATCAGTAAGAGGTCTGAACCATTAATGGGCAATATAATGCTTAACCATTCAAAGAAAAATGTCTGGCCAATTTAGATAAGAGGTCTTAACCATTCAGCATCAGTATAATGCTTTACCATTCAGACATCTGCTCACGAAACAAACAATCTGAATCATTAAGTGCTGAACTAGTAAGAGTTCTGAACCATTAAAAGGTAAACAATCAACCCCTAAGTTTCATCTAATATCATATCGGTCACAACTCACAAATACATGTTCCAAATAATACGGGTCGGGAATAGTTGGTTGGGTCTGCCAGTCGGGTTAAGGACTGAATCCGTAAAATCCTTTGCGTATTTCTGGTGTTTCTCTTCAAGGCTATTCTTCATAGAAACCCTAACTAATTCAAAGCATTTCAATCCAATGGTCTTCCAACGAATCATTTCTCGTTTCCCCGGCCGGAGCGGGATCTCCGGCCAACCTCAGAGGTTATGCCGCCCGAATTGCTATATGTCCGTCAAATTCTCCAACCAGTCTCCGATGCCACTCTCCCAAATCGCACAAAAACGTGATTTGTTTTCAGGCAAGTTGTTATATTTATGTTTTCTCTAGCTGGTTTTGGTAACGTTAAAACTCAATACCATATATCATGATGCGTGTGTGTATAGGTATTTAGAATTTGGGGCATTTGATTTAGTGTTCATGTTACAGTCTACTTGATTCCTGCTTCTGTTCATATTTTTAGAATTATAGTTTGTTTCTGTCTTGATCATTCGTTGCCAGCTACTGTATAGTTCGAATCCACTGTTATAATAGCAAATTTGGGCATTTGATTTTGTGTTCATGTTATCATTCGTTGGTGTTTATATCCAGCTACTACATCTGTGATTCTGTTCAACATTTTTTAAAGGAACTTTTTTTCACCAATATTAAAATTAGCAACATGCTAGATAAAACACCACATATACACCAAGAAAACAAAACACATTTTGTTTATTCTATTGTTAATCCTTGATTAGTATTGCAATTTGCAATGTGGTTAATCATGCAAGTGATTGCTATTTCTTGACCTGAAATAGTCTCATAAAAAGATGTACTGTACCATCCAGGAAATATTTAAGTAGATTTTAATGAATTAATTTGATGTTCATACTGGGTATGTTTGTTTGTAATCTGATGTTCATACTAGTTAAAGCTGTTTTCTAGTGTTGTGTTATTTGCAGGTTTATTAAGGCCTCTGTAATGTTTATGTTTGATCAAAGGGAGAGGTTTTTACGGTTTGAGAAGTCATAATAGCAGTAATTAATGGATTAGTTAAAGATAAAAGCTTTTACTTCAAACTTTAGGATGATTTGTTTTATACATGTAATGAAATGAACATCCACTTATGGTAATTGAACTTGATAATTAAACTTTTTCCTGAAAGCAGCAAGACATGAAGGTGGAAACTTTATTGACCCGATCCACTAAATGCAAAGAGAATGTGCATGTGCGTTGAGCACATTCTTAGTTCATGGAATTTCATTTGCTAATCTCATCACAAGATTTGGTTATAACAAAATAGAGAATTAAGGCATGATAAAGAGAGGATTAACTGATTAACATAGTTAACCCTCTAATCATAGATGCTGTTGTTATGTTATTTGAAAACGATAGTAAAATTTAATATGCTATATCACTTCTAGTGTCCATGAAATTAAGGCAGGATAAAGAAGTGATTAACTAATATGGGTGAAAGAGTTATAGTTAACCCTCTAATCTTTGATAATCTTGCTCTAATATTATTTTAAAACGATAGTCAAATTATGTTAATATTACTTGTTGAGTTGTTTCGTCATAATGATCAAATTACAATAACTTCTTCTTTGGTTCACAATTAGTCAATCAATCTTCTTAAACTGTATGACTTGTCAAACATTGCAATTTCTTGTGCTGAATAGGTACTTGTTAAAAAAAACTCAGTAGATATTTTATATTCTATATGAAACATCATATCATCATCATCATCGTACTCAGTATATCCTACCTAAAGTATCTATTATCATATATCCACACCCTAGTAACTACCTATTGTTTCCTTTATGATAGTCATTTACAATTGATGACCGAAATTAACCGTTCTCGTACATATTGACTGAAACGCCATATTTATTTTTTCTTTATTATTCTTGTTTATATTCACAAAATTTGTACGCTTTTCCAGGAATTTCAGAAAACAACAAAGGTCCAACTCGTGTTCTCCATAATGCTATGCCGAGATTATTAGGAAATTTAGGCAAGAAATTAGGGTTTGCACGAGAAAATTATCTTCCTGCTTCATTAAACTTTACAAATTCTATACATTCTGTGGGCCCAAAGGAGTTTGAGAGAGGCGTGGATAACGGGCCTGTTAATACCGAAAAGAATTCTGATTTTTCTGAAGGTTCAAATCGAAGATTGTTTGATATCAATAGAAGACAACCACCCGTTGAACCAGGGCGCAATACTGCAATCTATGAATCTTTGACCAAAAGATTTGCTGACATGGATTCCCGAGCTCCAAATGAACCCGCACGGAACACGGGTTTCTATGAATCTTTGACCAAAAGATTCGCTGACATGGACGGGAACCGATCCCCAACTGAAACGGGTCGGGATGATAGACCATATTCCAGAAACATGAATTTTGTTAGGGGATTTAAAGACAATGAAAATTATCGATCAGGCGTCGAACAAAATGCGGATATTGTTCATATTAAAATAATGCGCAACAACACGTTTGTGACGGTTACAGATTCCAAAGGAAACAAGAAAATGGGAGCATCTGCGGGATTGTTGGCTGAAATGAAAGGTGGACCAAAGGTTTCTAAATATTCTGCTGAAGCAACTGCTGAACACGTAGGACGACTTGCTAAAAGTATGGGGTTAAAATCGGTTGTGCTGAAGGTTAACGGGTTTACTTTTTTTAAGAAAAAGAAGATGGCGATTTTGAGTTTTAGAGATGGGTACACGAACTCGAGATCTGACCGTAACCCGATTGTGTACATTGAAGACACAACACGAAAGCCTCATAACGGATGCAGACTCAAGAAACAGCGTCGCGTGTAGAATATATGGTGTTTAAGATCTTAGAATTTGATTTTTGGAGAATTTTGAATATGCGATTTCTTGTCGAATGACGGTTAAACTGCTGAATAACGCTTGCTGAATGCTTTGCTTGATAGTTTTACCTATATTTATTTACGGTTTGTTTGATTTATTTGATCACTTTCATTCTTGTTAGGTTTAAATATTGATTTTTTTCAAACTTACTTGCATTCTTAACTTACAAACAAGACTTTAAATTCATTCCAAACATTCCCATTATCATGTTATGAAGTGGAATAAAAGTGAACATATTGAGAAAGGCTGCACAATGTTGACTAAGTTTACAACATTTCAAATCACAATATAATTGAAGTATGTAACAATGTCTAACCAGATTATAAGTCAAACAAAATTCTATTACTATTTATCGTGTCTAGAATAGTGAACATATGTATATTATACTTATTGTAAACCGACATATCAATATAGTGAGACGGCGAGACCCGATAATCCTAAATAAGATGCTAACTTGTTGCCATTGTAAGGAAATATTTTTTTCTGCCACGTGGTATTCTAGAACATTAGAACGTTTTAATGAGCCCAATTTTACAAGTTAAGTTGGGCCGAGTATCCGACCCATAACAGGAGAAATTACAAAGGTAGGGTTAGGGTTTACTTTAAGCACTCCCACCTCAACTCTTCCCCAACTCTTCCCCTGAGTTCCCGTATCTGCAGCGGAACCTTTTGGCTCGAATTCAGGTATGTTTTTATTGAATTTGATATCGAATGTTTCTAACTGTTTGATCTCTTAAAATAATGTGAACGTTTGTAGCTCAATTTGTGATAAAATATATACTCGCTACCATTCAAACGCTGTTTCAATTTCGTAATTTATGAATTTATAATGATTCGTATACCAGTACCATTCCTGTTAGATTTACTGCTGATTCTTGACGGACCGTTGGAAAATCAAGCTATCAGATCGAAGGTTTGCTGGTAATAGATAATCGCATGATAATGAAATGATCTACTGTTTGATTTTGTTAATTTTATAAAACCGGTTCGTTTTTATTTGTTTACAAGTTTTGGAATTTAATAGCGTAATGTTTTCTATCTGCTATTTAGTTTATTCGAATGTGTATAAACTACAAAGATGCTTCTCTGGTATACAGAAAAGTGTTCAATCAGTTTGTAGATGATTTTTTTGGTGGTTAAACTTCAGTTATAAATGACAGCCTGATGCACACATTCTGTTTGCTTTTTTGTTTTAAATAGAGTTGCATTATATTTATAGAGGTCAAGATCATACTGTATAGAACTTGTGTAACTTTCAAAATGTAGAATTGGCTGTTACTAGTACTTTTTAGATTAATTTAAGCTGGTTTTATAGTAAATTCTTTAATTTCCGGTGGAATTTGTACTTTAGATAAACCATGTGATGCTTTTTACAGAGAAATCATGGTTAAGCATAACAACGTTATCCCAAACGGTCACTTCAAGAAGCATTGGCAAAACTATGTGAAGACATGGTTTAACCAACCGGCCCGCAAAACAAGGAGACGCAATGGTAAGCTGTTAATTTCTACTTAAATCACTAGGCATTATTTCATTTTTGTTTCTTATTTTTACTACAATTGCTTCATCTCAATTTACTCTTATATTTATTTGTATTTCTTGTTACAGCTAGACAAGCTAAGGCGGTTAAAGTTTTTCCAAGACCAGCTGGAAAACTCCGACCTCAGGTTCATGGTCAAACCTTGAAGTACAACATGAAACTTAGAGAAGGCAGGGGTTTTTCTCTTGAAGAATTGAAGGTAATAACTGTTAATTATTTTATCTTTTGACTAATTTCGGGTTTTGTTAGATGTTATTTATAATTTTAGCTGCACAATATCCTCTAAGAAAATTTACCATTTATAGTTTGTTTTATCTACTGTTTCCAAACTGTTCACCGCCACACATCATTATACTGATAAATTTATTTGTAAATTGTAAAAAAACAGGCTGCAGGTATTCCTAAAAAACTTGCTCCAACTATTGGTATTGCTGTTGACCACAGGCGCAGAAACCGCTCTTTGGAAGGTTTGCAAGCTAATGTTCAAAGGCTTAAAACTTTCAAAGCTAAATTGGTTGTTTTCCCAAGACGCGCTAGAAAAACAAAGGTAAGAATTTTATTAATTTTTTTTTTAAAATTATACCATGAAAAACAAGCATTTTTCTCTCTTTAATTAGAGTATGGTATTGCTATAGTTTTTAATTAAAAAATAATATATAGATAAAATGTTACGTGATTACCAGTGTCTGTTTTCTCTGTTGCATCTTGCGTGCACCTTACTAGTCTAGATAAAATTAATTTGTTTTGACCCGTTACACAAACTAAGTAATTTGGTTTGACTTTTTTATTTTTTTGAATTATAGGCGGGTGACTCTACACCAGAAGAGCTGGCAACTGCTACACAGGTTCAAGGACCGGTTTTGCCAATTCTCAGAGAGAAGCCAGCTGTTGAACTTGTGAAGGTTACTGAAGACATGAAATCATTCAACGCGTATGCTAAATTACGCATTGAGAGGACCAACAAACGCCATATGGGTGCAAGGCTTAAGAGGGCTGCAGAGGCTGAGAAGGAAGAAAAGAAATAGGTAAAAAAGTCTTTTAACTGTTTTGTTTGATTACATTATGTCAAAAACTGTTTTGAATGTTGTTTTGGAATACATCGTGTGTTTTTGTTTACCAAACTTTGTTTTTAAAATGGGAAAACTTGCACCAAAGTTTGATAGTTTACAAACTAGAATATCATATCAATATTTAACATTCACACTAAAGTTCTTTATATCGCTTAGGGTAATTTGGTCAATACAAAATTAAAATCACAGAGCCATCTGTTATAATAAAATTTAAATGAATACTACTATCATCATTTGCCACCATCACTTTGCTATTATCGCCTTTTTCGCCTCCTAGTTGAAGTTCTTTATTTATAGTGCTATTATTGCCACTGTTGCAGTTGCAGTCGCCGCCACAATCAATCCTGCTATCAACTTTTTTGCAAATATGCGCCACTTGGTCTGTCAAATTTAAAAAAAAAACCGAATTAAACTTTGAACTAAACCTCTTTAACAGACTTGTTACGCAATGACATCTGGGTGGTTATATAGTGGCGACCTTCACCTTCGTGAGGAGCCGGTTTTGAGTTTTGTATTGGACAATGTATAAATGTGTAATATCGTCAGTACGAGTAGATTAACAAAGTTATATAATTCCAAATATTTTTTCAGAAAATACATTTTTTTTTTCTCTAACAATCTAAGATTATAAATTAAGTTTGCTATTTTGAATTTTAAAATAATATTAATTTTTTCTAATTACAAAAAGATATTCAGAAATTAGAAAAAAAGAAATTAGGACCGGAACTTTTTTAAGTATCAACTGATATAAAAAAATTATAAACCAGGTTTCAGCTTGACTAATCAACTAGGGTAATAAGTAATAACTAATAAACATATGTTGAGGCTTGAGGGTGTGCTCTCTAACCCGTTTAATGAGTGGGTCGTGTATTGCTATGTACTTTAACTGTTATGAGGATCCTTTCGGTTCGTGTAAAGCATGACCATATTATCACATGATTTTAAGTGTGTTGGTGTTAGGTTTAATGCATTTTACACAGAAACTAGAAAAGGTAGCCGCGCGTTGCGGCTTTACCAGACGGATTGATTGTGAAGGTTGAAACGTTAATGAAAAATAGTATTAAACCACATAAGTGGTATTATAAAAATTTTGAAAAACGTCTCAGTATAACTTCATTATACGAGCCCAATCATGGCGTTAACGTAGGTAAGAACAAAAATAAAAATATGCTAAAAACAATTGTATAACGGAACCAATTTTTTTAGTTGGTGCCAATCTCATTTACGATTAAAGGATCATATGAAATTACATATGATCGTACCCGTGCGCTGCGGCGGACCGTACAGCTACAATACACAAACAACACGAAATAAGAAAGAAAGAAAGAAAGAAAGAAGGAAAGAAAGAAAGTAAGTTTGTTAATGATGAACATGTGAGTGTATGAAGACATAAATTACCCAACAATAACTTAAAGTCACCAAATCCTAAAAATGGAAAAGAAAAAAAAAATGGCAGCAGGTTTCCAACATGAGTTGAAAAAATAGAGCAAAGCCCAAGAAATGGAGGACAACAAATGGCGTCATTTTTAAGATAAGAGGACAAACAACTTTGAACCAAATTCTCTGAAAATGAATATTATATTGTTTGGTTTGAGAAGAGGGCACCGACTTTACATTACATTTTAAGAGATTATATAATATATGATTGTGTATTCAAGAATGAAGAATTACCGACAACTATGAAGAACAAAGAGAAGAAAAGAGTATAGCTTACTTGATATTTACGTGCTTTTTCAAGTTTAGTGATGACCTCAGTCATTAACGGACGTTTTTTAACGTCAGTGCTTAGACATCGATAAGCGATTGTAGTAAACTCTTTTAAAGAAGTAGAAGCTATTTCATCCTTTAAACTGGCATGAACAATTTCCTTTATTTTGTCTTGCTCGTAGGACTCTCGAACCAATTCCATCAAAGGCCGAGGATTATCACATTCTTCACAATTAGACAATCTCCCACATAATACTTCAAACAACACAACACCAAATGAATAAACATCAGTCTCTTTTTTTAACAACCCAGACTCCTTATATAGTGGGTCCCAATAACCAGATGTGCCTACAGGGTGAGATATGGTAAACGAATATGGTTGGTTAGCCGGCATAAGTTTAGACAGGCCTAGATCTGCAATCATAGCATTCCAATTTTCATCCAAAAGTATGTTGGAACTTTTAATATCCCGGTGCAATATTCTTTGATGGGTCGTGCCAGGATCATGAAGGTATGCTAGTCCACGAGCTGCCGCAATGCATATGTTCAACCGTTGAATCCACCGCAAATCGTTGTCGTTGAGATACGAGTCAAGACTTCCCTTAGGTGCATACTTGTATATGAGGATCTTCTCACCACTCTCGTCACAAAAACCTAATAAAGGAACAATATTTTTATGTTTGTAAAGAGAGAGAGCAATGATCTCCTTCCAAAACTCAGGGTTTCCTTGCCCAAACCTTGGATCTAAACGCTTGAAAGCAACGATCATAGGTTTACGGGAAACAACTAGTTCTCCCTTGTATACTCTTCCGAATGCTCCTCGTCCGATGCGCTTCTCATCAGCGAAGTTGTCGGTTGCTAAAATAATATCTTCTAGTCGTACTTTGAGATCTTTAAACGTTTCATTGACATAATTCATCTTGATTTTGTTGGTGGAACAAAAAGAGGGAAATAAAAGAGCTTCAAGTAATTGAAACAAGCTAGAGTGTTTAATTGAAGGAATACTTTATGAATAACAAGCTGGTAAGTGTTTAGCATTATATAGTCAACCTTTCATCTCTTTCTAATTCACAAACAATTGATCAATTCAAATTTGCATTAAAAGTTTTATTAAAAGTCGTCTATTCATTTATTATGAGTCTATGACCCAAGTTGGACGTTAGAATTTTGAATTGTCAAGATATTTAATTGTTTGACAGAGTCTGTTTACTTTTTTTAAACAAAGTGTTCACACCACTTTACTTCAGTGTTATAAAAATCGGCCTACGCGGTCTTCAGGCGCCTCAATTTTGGCATAGGCGGTTGTCTAGGTGCTATACGGGTTTAGGAGCCAGAAATTGGTCAAAATCCAAAAAAATCAGTCAAAATTTGTTTAAAAAGTCAAAATTGGTTAAATTTTGGTCAAAATTGATCAAATTTTGGATAAAATCAATAAAAAATGACTAAAATCTATTAAAATTTGTCAAAATCTTTAAAGTATTTATAAAAATATAATTATTTTTATATATTTTATATGAATTTTGTATATATATGTTAATATATATATATAATTTCGATAAATTACATATTTGGATGCGTAAATAGTCAATTTCTCTCATGTGATTTGAGTATAATTATTTTTTTCATCCAATTTTTTTATCATACGAGTAATCTTTCAAGTTTTTGTCATTTTCGCTCAATTCACTAACTTCGTTAATAAAACTCCGTTAACTCAGGTGTATTTATGTAATTTCAATTTAAGTTTTCATTTTTGGAATTTTGATCCAATCCACAAATTTCTGTTTTGCCAGTTTGATCCAAAGTCCACCGGTACTGATACCACCGTCGGCACCACCACTACCACCATCACCCCACGGCCACCACCACTACAGCCGCAACCGTTTCCGCCACCGCCACCACTACCACCGTACAACCGGTGCCACCACCACCACCGTACATCCGGAACCACTACCACCACCACTATCACCGCAACAGTGCTGGTGGTGGCGGCTATGGAAATGGTGGTAATGGCGCCAACTGTACGGTGGCGGCGGTGACAGTGGTGGCGGTGGCAAGGATGGATGGTGGTAGCAGCGGGGGTGGCGGCGGTGGTTGTAGCAGTACCGGTGGTGGTTGTGGACTTTTGATCAAACTGGCAAATAAGAAAAGCATGGTTTATATCAAAATGACAAAAATGAAAAGTTAAATTGTATTGACAAAAATACACTCGAGTTAACGAAGTTTAATTAATGGAGTTAGTGAATTGAACGAAAATGACAAAAACTAGAAAGGTCAGAGACTCAGATGTTTAAAAATTTCTTTTTGAATGAAATTACAATTGTGCCTAAACCACCGAGTCGAATTGACAATTTACTCTGTTTGGATAGATATTTAGATGTGTCATCAAATCCTCTTCAAGACATTGTAAAGTAAATTAGATGCGTGTGTTTGTTATAAAAATATTCGGATGCTGAGAAGACGAGAAGAAATAACATATGATGGTAACAATGTCACATGCCAACAAACGTTGACTAATACAATATAAGAATTGGTTTTCTTAGACTTTAGCATTTATGATATGTTGGCTTGTGAACATATCAAACAACTTGTAAGCTGACTAATTCTATGTAAGGGCATTGTAATCAGGTTACGGTTTATTCAGGGCGGGTTCATCGGATTTCTCGTTGTTGTAATCTTAACTGTACCATAATAGGCTTGAACTGAATGGGCTATAATCTGTATTTAATATTATAGTAGCATTTGATATGAAACGACTTACCAAAAATATTTCCAACATGATTGAATTGAATATTTAAATGTTTGAGAACAAATATAATAGTAGCATGTAAAAGCATTCAAAACCCATTCTTTAAAAAAGTTGTGAGTGTGTTTTGTATAATTTAGAAAGTGGTTGAGAGTGGTTGTGAGTGAAATAGAGAAAATATAAGAGTGACTGCGAGAAAATTTGAGAAGAAAATTTGAGGTGTAGAGATTTCCAATTTGTTTTTAATACTTTTAATAGTGGTTGTGAGTGTACAAAGAGAAAAATTAATGATAAAGGTATAAAAAAGTATTAGTTAATTGAAAAAGATTATAATTTTTAGTAAATTAAAAAAAAAAAATAAGAAACCGGATGTGAATGCTCTTAAAGATGGAAGAACCAAAATTGAAATCCCAAATCTATCTATATTAATAAAGGAACGTTTTTCTTGCCAGATGGCTTTTTTTCAGAGATTTTTTTCCCGCACTTGTGAATATGGCGAGTCTTACTTCTCTCGCTTTTTTCCCGCACTTGTGAATATGGCGAGTCTTACTTCTCTCGCTTTTTTCCCGCACTTGTGAATATGGCGAGTCTTACTTCTCTCGCTTTTTTCCCGCACTTGTGAATATGGCGAGTCTTACTTCTCTCGCTTTTTTCCCGCACTTGTGAATATGGCGAGTCTT
>WOUH02000022.1:6974934-6997699 GCA_009936405.2 Stevia rebaudiana | reverse complement strand
ACAGTTGTCAAATAGTATTGTGGTCACTGGCCTTAATATCCTGAGATAATATCAAGATGGGGATATTAAGTGCCACACAAATTAATATCATGAGATAATATCAAGATATGATATTGGATGCCAATTAACAAAGGTTTTATGTAAAATGTTAAAACTTGTGAACTCACCAGCGTAAGCTGACCGTTTTCAAATATATGTAATCTCAGGTATATAAGCAAGACAAGGGAAGAACAGGCTGGGGTTATTTTATTATATTATTGTACATTATTTGCTTCCGCTGTAATACATTATTATATGGAAATGAAAATGTATGTTTGGGTGTAATCTGGCTTGTGTGTAAATCTGGTGGTTCGATCTTGTTTGATTACTGATTAGTGACGATCCCTTCTTGGGCCGGAGGTCGGGGACTGGGGGCCGGAAAGCGGGGTGTCACAAGCTTATACCGGATAGAGGTTGAGATCAACATTTTTTAGAGGATGATCAAGACGAGGAACGGTTGAGAACAATACCGCCGAGAAGATTGGATTAGTGTGTAATCTGATTCGGAGTTGTGTAATTCGATCAAAGGGGTGATTGAATCCGTGTACAATTAAAAAGAGTAAGGAGTTGCTTTGTAAAGAAGTCAGAGTCAATCTCTTTCAAGAGTTGGTATTTATCTAAAATATCCAATTTTCTCCAATGGCCAATTGTATGTTGCATTTTCAAAGGTTAAAAGCATAGACATAGATTAAATGTTATTATTAAATAAAGATGATCAAACTATAAGCAAAACCTCTAATGTCGTTTACAATGAAGTTTAGGGGAAATCACCGATCTAACCAAATTGTCTTGGAATTTGCCAAAATAACCACGGCTAAACTCTTGCCGACAAAGTATTTTCCAGCGAAAAAACTACCGACAGAACTCCAACTCACAAACTGCCGAGGAGGAGAAAGATAGGCTGTGATTAAGCCGAGCTACGAGCGTTTAAGATGATATGATGGTTGGGAGAGTCAGCCGTACTGCCGGCTATGTAGTTGCCGTGCAAGACTCTTTCCGGCAGAAAGTATGCCGATGAACTAGTCAGTTGTGATGTTGCCGGATAAGGTTCCTCCGGCTAAGGACTTGTCCGATTAATAATGAAGATGGGGCTCCTCCGGCAACCAACTTGCCGAGTAATGATATTTGAATTAGGTGTCATACGTTGATTGGATAAAAAAGGCTACAACTCCTTGGTTATTTTGGCAAATTCCTGATCAATTTGGTTAGATTGGTGGTTTCCCCCTTTTTTTTTTAATACTTGAAAATGTTTGTGTAACAATTTATAAATAATTTAAAACTTTATTATTACAAATTTTGTTATTATATAAGGTGGAATATAGGAGTAGGATAGTTTGCCATTCAAAAAAAAATATTGTTTCGTTCAGTAATAAAAGTGGGTGCATTTGTCGTTATAACAATTTAATTGAAAATGTGAAAAACAAGATATCGTGACTTGCTAGTGCAGGAAGCATTAAGGGCAGAAACTGTGATTATTACACATTATCGTGTTTTGGTGACATTTAAACACCAGTTCAACCACATTAAATGTCTGGCTTCTTCTAAATAGAAATACTTTAAAGTGGATTGATGAATATGTAACCCACCATTAATTACATATACATATTATTTTAGTTCCGAGTCCTTAAATTATATATCAGTTTACTTCGCATGAAATAATATTTTTGTTAAAAGAAATTTTTTTGTTCATAAATCTTTATTTTTTTACGAGAAACCCATGCGCTTAAGGGTGAGGGGAGTGGTTTGTATTTAGGCAAAACTACCCTGAAAAATACCCAATCACACTATGCCACATCAAACCCTCCAACTAACCTGAAAAGTACCCTAAAGTAGTGGCAATGGTACCCTAGAAGCTAAACTACCCTAGAAACTAAACTACCATCACAAATTCACCCCAACGGTCACCCAACGTTCGAAAATTCAATTGCCGAAGCGGCAATAAGTTGCCGATGGAACCTCACTTTGCCGTTGCCGATGACTTGCCGAAACCACATGGGGTGGTTGCCGTTTCGGGTAAGGTTGCCGAAGGACCACTCCCCATACCCTAACTGCTACTAAAATCTACTAGACTTTTTTAAATTATCTTTATTGATATAAATATGCTTAATTTGTGGAATACATTTGATTTTATTGTGGTAACAATATTTCAAAGAAACCAAAAATATAGCTGCACATGAATAAATATTAATGCAAACTATGTAGAAAATATAACCTTAGTTAGCTCAAAAAACCATAGATATTGTGTTGAAATTTTTAACAATTTAATTACCCTAATAAACAGCCTCATGTTTCTCTTCTTTCATCATTCGATTGTGTGTAACGGAACACATGTATAGAATTATACTCTTTAAGCTTAAATTTTTTTTTTAACAACCAACAAACAATTTATTTCATTGATTTGCCAGAGGCAAGAATTTAGTACAAACATGTTTTAAAATGAGAATTTACACTAATTAGACCATTTAAGACTTTTTTTCCTATGTTTAACCCATAAAATAGATTAAAATTTTATCTCTTCATGCGCGTTGAATGGAGTTTGATTCAACGACTTTCGCGTTTCTCCCTTTACAAATGCACCCTAGAATAGACATAACATCATCCGAGTTAGTTTTTTGTATCCTATACCTTCTATCCATGACTCCACCCCTAGCAAATCCCAAATCGAATATGCATAAAAAGTAAGCCACTTGCACCACCTTTAAGCTTATTTATTTAAGCTTGAGGACACCAACACAATAAAGTCAAAAATACCATCATTATATTAAATAGCATTCTAATACGATAGGATTATTTTTTTAACAGATATGATAGGACTATTAGCAACCTGGTTCACTGGCCTAGACAAATCATCGACAATGATTTATTTATTTTTTTGTTGAGAGAAATTAAAGTTCTATCATTCTATGGTTCATATATATTTTATCTCTCTAGTTCCAATAAATAAGTAAAGTTAAATCATTCGCGTTAAAAAAATTAAATTACATCATGTATAACACACCGTTATTAAACCTCTAGAGTAGGGCCAACAATTGTATATTTTTATGTTTATAAACCGACTCCATGTTCATTACATATATATTTTTTATATTTTGCTATATTATTATGTAACTAATGAAGCATAAAAGATGTGCTGTCAATATGAAAAAAAAAATTATTAACAAACTAAATGACTCAACTGTATGGCTATATCCAAGATTATCACTCATACTAAAAAAAGATATGAGATATTGTACAATTGGTACCAAAAAATACTCCTGCGATTCATTTACGGCACCTCTCCCCGGACTACTTACTTTTTTTTCCAAAAGCCCCAAACTACTTACTTTTTTTAACGATATCTGAGTAATCAATCCTAATACGGGATGTTAACCGTTCATACTGATTTGTCGTTCCAAACTTGACTCACTCAAGAATACCATCAAGTAGGTTACTCACTTGTATGTGAAAATCCCTTGATCGACTCTACCTGAAAGTATGTCGCAAGTAAGATTTGAACTTAAGACATTCTCATTTTATTAAACTATTAGGTACCTCACTCTAACCCAAACAACTTACAAAATAAGAAGGGATTGATTGGGGCTCATGAAACAAGACACAAATATTCTCATAAGTCCTCGTGTTAAGATTTTAAAAGTTTTGTGCATTACTTCTTACTATAAAGAAAATTGATTCATATAGTTAAGAAATAAATTTAAAAGATGTCAAAAAAAGATGATAACTATGATAGATGCGAACTGAAAATATATATCCTATACACATGTAAGGTATATATGGAATTAAACGTAATCATCTCCAAATGTGATATGATACTCATAATAACATGTTAAGATTAATCCAAATTCTAGAATTTTTTAATACGATTATGTATTTATTGGTTTTATAAATAGTATATTCACTAATACAAACGTCGGTTTGCTACAAAAACGTGTTAGTCTAGTCACAAAGTATAGGTTAGTCACAAAGTATAGGTTATAGAGTGAAGTGGTATAGGATTTAGATGGGTTGAAAAAAAAAATGACCATTCTCTACATTAATAAATAAAATGAGTACTATTACATGTCATTACTAGACACCATGTTTTCCACAAACAAAAACCTCAGGAGTTTTCATGCCAAAGATTGAAACTCAAGGGCATCATATTAGTTAGCTAGAACTACAAGGATCATAATCGCACTTTCTCATTCTTTGGTCCCTATAAAAGATACCACCTATCACATTCCTTGACCCATCCTATTTTCACCCAAACAAGAAACAACAACGTTGTAGAGTGAGAGATTTCTTAAATACACATCCTTTTTCACACACAAACATATTATATACACATATACACACACAAAAACACATATACCCAATATTAAACCATTCTAAAGCACAAATCATTCTGTGTTATCTTTACAAGCAAGGAAAAAATGGTTATACCAAAAGCAATTAGAGAACGTGTTAGTCTTAACTGTATATTCATAGTATGTGTAATGGTGTTTTTACACATAGAAAGCTCTGAAGAGGTGGGGATAACCATCATTGAAAGTGCTGTTGCCAAAGGAGCAGGTGTTTGTTAAAATTAATTTAGTCAAACTTATATAATGTTTTTCTGCTTATAATCTGAATTTCTTATTTTAAACATTACGGTACTCCGCCACTTATTTTAATTATACTAAATCTTGTATTATTTATAAGGAAATAATGTGTTTTCTTGATGATGCAGTATGTTTGGATGGAAGCCCACCGGCATACCAGCTTGATAAAGGATTTGGAGATGGTGTTAACAATTGGTTGGTTCATATACAGGTATATATGTTTAAATGTTTAATTAAGTAACCCAATACTTTTAATTCTGATTTCTTTAGTGACAGATTTATAAAATTGAATCTTTACGTATGATACGGTACTGGTAGGGTGGAGGATGGTGTCAGTCGATAGAAGATTGTGTTTACCGGAAAACGATGAGCAACGGACTCGGATCATCGAAGTTGATGCCGGAATTGTACTTCTCCGGGATCTTGAGCAATAAACAAGATCAGAATCCAAGTATTGATCCATTTATCAATTATCTAACTTTTTCCCATATTTTCTGATTGTTTGTCATATTTTTTGAAACAAGAATCGATCATTGAGGTTGAAAAGTGAATCTAGTATGCGGTTTTAAAGGGTAATTATGTTTTTTATGTTGGAAACTTTCTATTTTTAGACTTTTATAACTGGAATCGAGTGTACATGAGATATTGTGACGGGTCATCATTTACCGGAGATGTGGAAGAAGTTGATTCTGTAAGTAAAGTAATTATAATTATATCAAATTGCAATAATTCTAATTTGTTAATTAATTACCCTTTGTTTATAGGCCAATAACCTATACTTTAGAGGTGCAAGGGTTTTCACTGCCATTGTAGAGGAGCTAATGAACATTGGAATGAAGGATGCACAAAATGTAACACATATATATATATGTCTTCCTTTGATTCGAAAATATATTATTAGATCCTTTTTAACGTCTAGTCGGTTGGAACAAAATATATCTATAGGCACTTCTCTCGGGGTGTTCTGCGGGAGGATTGGCTGCGATACTGAATTGTGACAAGTTTCGTGGATTCTTCCCATCAAGTACTCGAGTGAAATGTGTGCCTGATGCCGGTTATTTTGTTCATGTGTAAGTCTATTAATTTTCTTTTTTTTTTTGTCACACACGCGTTACGTGCATATAATCTATCAATGGTAAAAATTTGATTGTTTTAATCTAGTAAATCAACATGGTACTAATATTAATGTTTCAACAGGAGAGACCTCTCAGGAGAGTATAAGTTTGAGCAATACTATGACAAAGTCGTAACATTACATGTATTTTATATCTCAGTCACTTACGTACTATTATATTTTCAGGTTCGATGAATTTTTTTAGTGTCATATAATAAACTATTACTTCATTTTCTATTGTTGTAGGGATCCGCCAAAAATTTACCTTCGGGATGTACTTCGAATATGAAACCTAGTTTAGTAAGCCCGATATTCATCATATCTAATTCAATCGCTATTTATTTATCTTATTGTTTCATTCAATATGTTTCGGGTTTGTCAAAATTCGATTGTGGTTGCAGTGTTTCTACCCTCAATTCGCTATGCCTTACATTAAAACGCCAGTCTTCATAGTAAACTCGGCTTATGACACGTGGCAGGTTGATTTTATACCAGTATTTGGTGACATTCGATCATAATACGTGTTCTTCATCAATGCTCTTTGTTACTCTTAAATATGCTCTAGGTGTCCTACATTTTGTCATCATATGAAGCCGATCCGAATGGTGAGTTCACCAAATGCAAAAATGATTTAACACAATGCTCCGCAACCCAGCTCAAACGACTCCAAGGTGATCACTACAATTACCTTTATTTTCTTCTTGGTTTAACCTTTCCCATTTAACACCCAAAAAAATCTTTATAAACAAAAAGGGTATAAATAGTACTTCAAAACATTAGCAATAATTATAAGAAACCCATGTATAGAGTCTATTTACTAGCAGACTCGGGCCTAAAAGGCTAAAACCTTCGGCACGCTATTGACAGTGTATCATAATGGCTTTGTTATTCAACTTTGCGATACAGATTTTCGGTCAGACTTTTTGGGGGCAATTTCAGTCGTGACTAATAGTTCAACCAAAGGAATGTTTATAAACACATGCTACACTCATTGTGAAACCGATCAAACGATATGGTTTGAAAAGCCTACCTCAAAATTGGAAGATAAGGTAAATTGTTTTCTTTGTTACTTTGTGTTTTCGATATACCGCGGTTAACAAAATAGCTTATATTCTTCAATTTGTCCCTAAACACGAGGTATCGCAGACCATGGCAGAGGGAGTTGGTGATTGGTTTTACGACAAAGATGAGTTCCAAAAGATTGATACCGAGCATGTCGATCCACACTATTGTTAGGCTTCATCAACTATCACTAGCTTAGCAAACGAAGCTAGATACATAATTTAATTAGTCGTATGTTCGTCTTTTCTTTGTTAATAGTTACTTTGTCAAATAAATACATGTATTAATGTAAGTGGTATCTTAATCATGTACCTAAGTTATGGTGTTTATAATCAAATAAAACTTAATCATATAAAATTTGTTATTTTTCATAAAATAATTATAATATAGTTATGAAGTTTTGGACCCCTCCATTATTAAATTACATCAAATTCTTTGTCTTCATAGTTAAATTACAAAATATGGATTGCACACGGACCATATGTCCATATTCATGTGGTACTGTTACCCCTTTGTTCCTATTGTTAACTCACGGTAATATTGTTTCAATATTGGTCAGGATAGGGAAAGACAAAATTAAAACTAATCAGAGTTGAAAAAACCCATAAAAACCCGTACGTAGAATTATTATTTAAAAAGTTATTGATTTTATATGTATTTTTGTTAAATATAGGTGAAAGATAACAAAATATTACGTCTTTTTTATTTTTGCAAATGTTACATGCGTAACATACGATTTTATTTAGAAAATCACGTCTATTAAATTTTTTCAAAAAGCTTTTTTAGATTCACTCCACGATTTTTTTTTAAATTTTTCACCAATAATCATAAAATTAAGTTAAAAATTAAAAAATAAAACGTTGTTACAAACATAACTTTCGAACGTTAATATTTCATTCATCATATTTTTGTTTTGGACCCGATTTCAAAAGTTATAATCCTTATACATAATATATTATAACCATGTTTCAAGTACTCTAAATTGTAATATATACAATTAATTATTTTAGGTTCAAATAAATATGAAAACATATTTATTATTAAAAATTCCAACACTGACTAGTTCTTGATTAACTAGCATTTCCAATTGCGCCAACAATGCATTGCATGTCCACTAACATTGAATTCCAAGTCCAACCTTGAATTCCAATTTCCATATTAAACTTTTCATCGGTTTGTAGTTTACTCGCTACAGAAACATCATATTTGATTCCGTCAACATTTTATAATGGTTAAAAAAGGGAAGAAAATAAAAAGAAACAACTAAAGATTAGAGAAAAAGAAAGGTATTCGGGTACTAAAAATATATAATTAGCCAAATTAAGAGAAAATAAATTTACCAAATACCTTTTCGATAATAAAATTAAAAAGCATTTTGTAGGTGATAACGAACGACCGATGGAAACTAAATATAGAGATGTGTTTGAAATTATAGTTACGTATATTTGAAAAACGAAAAATTTGACAAGCTTTGTGCAGGTGATAACTAAATATAGATTCTAATCAAGCAAACTTGCAAAAATAGAACGCAATGCTTTATCAATCCAAAGAGGTAAAAACTAATTACATTGGGCTTCAAC
The DNA here is from genome assembly GCA_009936405.2 of Stevia rebaudiana. Taxonomy (NCBI): domain Eukaryota; kingdom Viridiplantae; phylum Streptophyta; class Magnoliopsida; order Asterales; family Asteraceae; genus Stevia; species Stevia rebaudiana. The sequence continues at coordinate 6,989,327 of WOUH02000022.1, read as the reverse complement.
TTCCAAGCAACATTTGTGACTCGGTGAATTTAATATTAATAACTTTCTACATATTCTCCCTGTTTTGGATTTATATGTGGATGAAGACCATTGCCATTCTTCATGGATCAGAGATTTGCTTTGTATGGCCGATCACAGTCACTTGAGAGGGGACGGAAAGACAATTCTTCATGGGATTATTATAACCACCTGCTGGTGCATCTGGGACGCGAGGAACAACGCCAAGTTTCGCGATATTCAACCGTCCGTGGAAGATGTTTTTGGGAAAATCAGGTCCTTGGGTTTTATTTGACTCACTCATAGATCTAAGGTTAAGGTTGGCAATTGGGCCGACTGGTGTAATTTAGTCTATATGTAATCTTTTCTTTTCTTTGTTTGTTTGTTGCCTAGCCCGGTTTTCGGGTTAGTGGTTTTATAGAAGTTGATCTTTAAAAAAAAAAAGACCATTTCCATTCATGACCGATTGATTCGGTTGGTTGTTCAAATATTTAAGAAAAAAATAAAAATCCATTTTAGTCTCACGACCGGGTCGTTTCGAAGGACCAAAGTCGGTCAAAGTTGTTCCCATTATCTAAACAAATGTCACCATTTATTGGTTGATGAGATATGTTTTATAAACAAAATTTTAATTAGTTAAGGATATCTGTAGTGGTTTTCTAGTTAAATTGACATGTAAATTATACATAGGCAACAACCAATTAACTAAAGACTTATTTCGTTTAAGTGTATTGATTTTACCTAAACATTAATTGTTTGCATTTAATGGTAAGATTGAAATTATTAAAAAGTGAATTGAATTTCAATTGTGTTTAACAATGGTTAAGGGCTTGGCTAAAAATCAACGGTGCATTTTCAATGATTATCACGTAGTGATTTTAACGTTCCAAAATTCATTATTGACACTCATAACCGTCTCCACTACGCATAGTCTATAAACATAATATTTTGTTAGAGATGAAGAATCTAAAAAAGTTACCAAATTTTGTAATTCTTTTCCCTTTATCTATATATAGTATAATATTGAGATAATTTTATTAAAAAGTTAATATTATCAATTTTGTTTTTTATGCTTAAAGTAAACAAATTTTTTTTATAACGAATAAAATTCTACTTAATATTTCTAATAATTTTAATACAATAAAATATAATTATAAATTATATTTATTTAAAAAGTTTTTGTTGGGTTGGGTTGTTAATGGGATTGAAAATTTAAGTTTGGTTGGGTTGTGTAAGTTGAACAGAGATAAATTAATTTTTTATTGAATAGTTGGGTTGTGTTAGGTTATGAGACATTCATGTCACAACTTTTTATAATCGAATTTTATTCTTTATTTTTATTTTTGTTTCATTATGGGATTCCTGTACTTAATTTCGGATTATTTATAAACTATTTATTTAGTTTTTATTGAACCTTTAATATATTTATGTAATGTGAAAAATGATTAATTTACTATTGTAGGATCACTGTTCACAAACAATTAAATATAATTTTTATTACTTTAAAAAATTCGAATTACAATACAGAAAATTAGATTAGAATTACAACCAAATGATTAATTATAGTAATGTAAAATGAGCATGGTACAACAACCGGAGCAGCGTACTGCTGGAGAAATCCTAACACCCGAGATTGTACATGAAACTGGAAGTATGCAACGATGAGCTGCCGAGGAAGTATGCAACGATGAGCAGAGAATATCACATGTGTTTGTTATTATTGTTTGGTGTGTCTAACCAAGGAACTAAGCCTTGGAAATCCTATTATTGTTTGGTGTGTCTAACCAAGGAACTAAGCATTGGTATTTATACTAGCTGAGACTCAAATGAAACACTCATCATTCAATGCCAGCTCTTGAAGAGATGATGCGAGCGTGCGAAGTGCATAGTGCGCCATCAAAAAGCCACATTACGCTCTGTAGCTCGTGCACGTGCGCACTTCGCACCCACCGGCCTCCACTAAGTGCGACTTGTTTTATTATAATATGATTCTAACATAACTCTCTTTTATAAATCAACGAAAGGTTTATCATTTAATCAATGTGAGATTAGTCTCATTAATCAGAACATTAAGTTTCAACTACACACTTTTGAGCATTGATATTTCATTCATCATTGTTCGGTTTTGGACCCGGTTCGATTCATTTTAATCCTTACATATAGCAGATTATAAACGCGTTTAAAATAAATAAAATTGTAACATATACAATAAATTATTTTGGTCCAAAATTAATAATAAATCATATTTATTATTAAAAATTCCAACAACTATATATTAGATTGTTGCAATATTAATCATTAAAGCTTAACTTAATCACTGATTTAAATTTTTGACAGCAATAAAAATACTTACGAATCTAACTAAGATTTACAAGTTTAGGTTAACTGATAATTAACCTAAATTGCTTGACGGGGTTGGAGTATTCACCTGTTTATTTTTATAAAGTTTTGAAACCGTGTTACTAACCAAAATTTTAACTTGTTGGATACTGTATATCAAAACATAAGAGTTTAAAAAGGCAAACTTGAATGTAAGAATGGAACTTTGGGTGTTTTATGCAAATTTATAATTCAGATTTCTTTTATGCAATATATAAATAGAAAGAAAAAAAAAAGTTAGTCTAGCATGGTTGTGAATTGTGAATAGTTGGTTGTTGGATTGTTGCGCCATACACCATTTCTAGCTTCTTGTCGTTTAAAAAGATTCTCAAATTTGTGCAAAGTTCAACATGACCACCGTCCACCGGCATGTGAATATTACCAATTTAATACGAAACTTCATGAAACAACTCACAAGTCTCCTATTTGAATTTAACGTCCTGTAAGGGGTGTCGTGATTTTTATTCAACTCGAATACTGAATTCGATCGGAAATACCTCTAAATAAATTAAGACGAAATCAAAGAACGGCATCCTGATTAAGAATAAAACCCGTACACAACCAATGTATTTGGTTCGGTTATTGGATTAGAAAAATTAGAATCGTCTTAACCCGAATTACCCAAATATAATTTGAAAAAATGACCGACCTTTTCAAAGCGGGATTAACAAATTTAGAAACAAACAAGTTTTAATCTTCATATGATCACGTGGAGTCGTGGACTCGGTATTAGAAGCTTTTGATCTTCATATTGTGTGATTATCGTCAATGTCAATTGAGAAAGGAGTGGATATTTCATATTAATTTTAATCATCAATAATAATAGTAAACTATTTCGTATTCCAAAACAAAAAGGATGATGTTATTGTTTTTAATTTAAGATGTGACAACTTAAGTCCTGTCGGCCTTTAGTAGCCCAATTTACAGCCCATTTAATAGCCCATTTACTAATCTGATTTTGGTAACGTGCCCCGAGGCCCGAGTTACTCCAAAATCCAGATACCAGTTAGCCCAATTCTTGTTAGGGTTAGTAAGCGTTCCTACAGCAAAGAACCTGAATAACCTGATCAAAGAACCCAGAACCGGATTATTCCACCCGAAAAACGCCCCTAACAAAAACAACATATATTCATTTTTTTGTATTTTTTGTAGAGAAAAGATTGCAGAGATTGTAATTTTGGTGTAGATTTATGTAAGAAAGGGTTGAAATTTTTTTTGAGAAAAACCGATACGAAATCTAATTCGGGTTATTCGGATAGATTCGGGACACGAAATATGATTTTATATTTTGATCAGGTTGGACCCGGATTGACAATTTTTTTTGCTTATTCTGGTCGGATATCCTAATAAACCGGTTTGTTCTGGTTGTTTGAATAGAAAAATCAAGATTATTCAGGTTATTCGGATAGATCGGTCAATGCAATTTTAAAATCGAGTCGGGCTTCAAATAGATCGAGTCAACAAATTTTCAAATTCAAATAAACCGAATAAATACTTATGTGACTCGATAAACAACCCAGTTACCATTTTCTCACAAGGTTTATTAGTATTCAGACTTTACATATTAGTCCTATAAGAGTTCATTTATTTTAATCTCATATCACATGCATATTGCTTACGTGTATTATACATGTTTATAATAAACACAAACAATTATCAAGATTGTAGCATGACCAAATGACTTATAGTTCAATGATAACATCGTGTAAGGAAATGATGTCACACCCTAGTGGTAGGTTAAAGTCTTTTTGAAGGCAAAACATACATTTCAAAATATAATAGTAAGTGTGTGAGTCTGTTATTCAATAAATACTTATAATAAAAAACAATTTCTAACATGTTTTAATTTTTTTGTTATAAACCATAATAAATACTTATGTTTTATTTTTCACAATTTATTATTTAAACTAACATGAAATACATACTCTTGTTTGACTCATTAACTTAGAAAAGGAGGACCAATGATCTCAATCTTGATTGGTTATGGTAAGATAACTAAGACTTTTTTAGAATGGAAAGATCTTGGTTCAAATCACTCATATGACATCGTTTATGGTTGGGTCAGTGGTTTTTTTAAAAGGCGGGTTTCCTACTTAATTGATGGTGTTTCCGATTGAGTCAGACCTTGAGCGTTAAAATCAGTATGAACGGTTGAAATCACGTCTTAGGATAGCTAACAAGAGTATTAGGGTAGTATTAGGGTAGTTTGAAACGCTATTAGAAAAAACTTAGAAAAAGAAGAGTTTTCAGTTTATTTATATTTTTGTATAATAACCCGATCAGTAAATGTTAATTTATGAGTTGATTAGCATTTACCCTTACTTTTTCTATGAACGGCAGCATTTACACCTACTTAATTCATATATTTTTAGTCATGAAACCTCAGTATTCAATATCCGTTTTCAAACTTTCATTTTTAACTCGTATAATGGGGAACTTATATTTTTTTAAACTCCATTTTAGATTTTACCCCTATGCCTGAGTTCAAATTTCAGTCCCTACAACTCAGAGATTTATTTTGGTAGCGCGCCTCTAAAGATTCGAACTCATATAATGGGGAACTTATATATTATACCTTTTGATTAGATTTGATTTAATAAAAATAACACTGCAAGAAATTAATTACAAGGGCCATCACCGATATTCTGACTGGCATGTGCAAGTACTAATTAAAAATTAATCCTAAATATATTTTTGTTAAGAACTAAGTTAATACTTAATGAGTTTAGAAGTTCATATGCCAATTGTGTTAACTCTGTGAGTTGTTACATTAAATGGATTAAACATGTAAAAAAATAACTTATTTGTAAATTAAATATGTTTTTATTGTAAAAACATATTTACATATAAAAAGTTATAATTCTCGAGCCAGTAGCTAACATAACCTCGATATATATTAAACGTCATATATATTTTTATCATTATTTTACTAAAAGACATCCTGCTTTCCATGAACCAAAACCGAAGGAGTTATGACAAATATTGAAACCTGAGAGGCATCATATTCGTTACAATATACTACATGGATCTCAGGATCTTAATCGAACCTTTCATACCTGGTACCCATATCATATATCATTATATATATATACACACAATACCACATATATATTATATTAAACCTTACACCACTTACAAGTACAAAATCTTTCTGGGTTTCTGCTACAATTAAGAAAAATGGTTATATTGGGAGCAATTAGCGAGTTTCTTAATCTTAAATACAGTTTTTTAGTATGTGTAATGGTGTTGCTAATGCTACACATAGAAAATTCTGAGGAGGTGAAGATAACCATTATTGAAAGCGCTGTAGCCAAAGGAGCAGGTATTTATAATATTTTTAATTCTATGAAAAGAAAACTTGTAAATAAATTTATAAATTGATGATGATTCTTGGTGATGGTGCAGTTTGTTTGGATGGAAGCCCACCAGCATACCAGTTTGATAAAGGATTTGAAGATGGCATTAACAATTGGTTGGTTCATATACAGGTATATATATATATATTTTAAGTAATAAAGACTTAACAATCTTTATGTGTCTATTAAAATCATTTATGTACATAATTTGAAGTAATACTAAATTGTTATATTAATTAGGGGGGAGGATGGTGCCACACAATAGAAGATTGTGTTAACAGAAAAACGTTAAGCTACGGATTAGGATCATCCAAGTTGATGTCGGAGTTAAACTTCTAGGGGATTTTGAGCAATCAACAAGATCAGAATCCTAGTAATATTTTGATAGAACCATAAAACTAAACCTAGTATTGATTTTAAAGGAATTTGTTGTATTTTTTAATGGTGTAAACATTCTATTTTCAGACACGTATAATTGGAATCGGGTGTACATGAGATATTGTGACGGGTCATCATTTACCGGAGATGTAGAGGAAGTTGATCATGTAAGTTAATTAATTATTTATAAGTGTGTAAATTCTAATTTGTTATCATTTGAATATAGTCCAATACCTTGTACTTTAGAGGTGCAAGGGTGTTCAATGCCATTGTTGAGGAGCTCATGAACATTGGAATGAAGGATGCACAAAATGTAACATATCTTTTTTTCTTTTTTTTTTTTTTTTTTTTTGTTAATAGAAAAATAGTATATCTTTGTACTACTCTATAGGCATTATATATTTGTATTTTTATATTATTAAAGTTTTAATTTAATATGATAGGTTCTCCTCTCTGGATGTTCTGCTGGTGGTTTGGCTTTAATAGTGAATTGTGACAAGTTTCGCTCATTCTTCCCATCAAGTACTAGAGTAAAATGTATTTCTGATGCGGGTTATTTTCCTCACATGTAAGTCAATTGATTTTTCTCTTACACGCACGCATGGTATACATAGAGAAACTATTATTTTTTACTAAATTGATTTCGTATACTATAATGCAAATGTTTCAACAGAAAGGACCTCTCGGGCGAGTACCGTTTTGAAGAATATTTTGACAAAATTGTTGTCTTACATGTACCCCTCTCTCTCTCTCTCTATATCTTCGAGTTCAAAGAGTTTACTTTAGGAAGGTCCTATTTACACAACACTATGAACCTAAATTCACAACAGAACAACGATTGTTTAAAAATACACTGAATACTGTCTTGCCATTCGTTTACCTTTTTCGAATAGTTGTTTGACTACTTAAAAATTTGTTGAAAGTTTAAAAAAGTTAATTGTAAAGAAAAAAGTTGAAAAAGTCAAACGATTTTTTTACTCTTTTTAGACTGCACCACATTTACTTTAATTATCTTAAGTTAATTACAATTTTCCTCCCTATGATTTACCTTAGATAATCATGTACAATCCAAAAGTTTAAAAATTGCATTTACACTCTAAAATTTTCAAACTTTTAACAGTTTTACTCCGCTTCATTAATGTCATTCATTATTTGGTGTGTTTTTTTGCCAAATGACTAAACTACCCTTATTCTAATATAAGTTGAGTTAATTATAGTTTTACTAGAGTTTCATTTATACAATCTAAAATTTAAAACATCAGTATATATAACTTTATATTCTTAATAGTTACAGCATCAACCCTATATACAATAAATTTAATATTATTTTGAATAATATTTTTATATGTACCATTGTAAACAAAATTATTATAATATTAATATTTACGGCACTAACCCTATATAATTTAACTTTAATACTGTTTATATGGTATTTTATAATATTTTTTCTTAAGTGTTCTTTTATTGCAACAATATTTTTCATGCCACATGACAATTTCTTCATCAGCAACACGAAGGTGTATTAAAAATAAACATTCCAACACAATCGTATGTAAAAAAATAAATAAAGTAATTTTTTTAATATTTTATAAAAATGAAAAATCAAAATACGATTTAAAAATCTCTAAACACGTTTTAGTATACAACATATCCTAATAACAAAATTAGGTTTTGCAATATATTAATAATGTATTAATGTGATTATGTTATCAAAAATAGAATTAGAAAAAATAAGGAAAGTATTTATAAATTAAAACAACTGAAATAAATACTCTATTTAATTTTTTATGTAAAAGATGTCGTGTGACACATTTGAAATATGGTCCAATCATTAAATAACAAGTGCTACTAAATTAAAGAAAGGATATAATCATATATACCCTTGCTAACCTTCTTAATAACAAATATCCCAAAATATAAAACCAAATTACATATTTCTCCATTTATCACAATATACCAAAATTACCCTCCCAAACATAATTCTGAACTTCTGATCGTTCCACATCGTCTTTCATATTCCCCTTCGTTCCCCCATTGATCCACTGCAAATCGAAGATCCCAAATCAATTAGGGTTTTGTCTCTTGCCTCCTAAAGATCTACATTTAGCCGAGGGGGGAGTTAGTTGAAGATATTTAGCCGAGGGGAAGGTTAGTACAGGGTTCAGAAACTTATCCTTCCTCACCATCCGAAACCTCCTCCTCTGACTCTTCTTCTTCCTCTTCTGACTCTTCTTGTTCTTCTGCACAAACAGGTTCATTCTTCAACCAATCTTCAACCACTTCCTTAACGATCTCCTCCAATATATCCCCAATTTTTGACCCCGAAGGATTACCCTTTTTGATCCGGCTAAGTTGATACAAAATACCTATGTCTTTTGTCAATGATGTTTCATTGATGTCCAGGAAAGTTAGACTTTCAGGATCATAACTTATGATAATCTTATTATCCATCAACTACCAAGGGACCACCTCACCTTCAACATCACCATTGAACCTCTTAGCAAGTTTTCTTTTAAGCCTTTGAGTCTTCTTACAAGCCTTCCTTTGGGTATCTTATTATTACGTATCTCTTCAAGAATGTGATCATCTAACTCCATCACTGAACTAACTCTTGAAAATAATCTGTTGTTGTTCATAACCAAAATGATCTTATTGTTGGTAAAGTTGTAATACCAGCAACATAGATTAATTTGTGTAGCCATATTAAAAAGATATATATTTTTTTGAATTCTGAATTTGCGATCAATGATGATAACTATCATATATAGAGGAATGACAACCCTTTGAAAACACAACTTGGAGTAATTGTAATTCAAATAGTCAAAAGTTTTACTGATAAAAAGGAGTGCGGCCGTTGTAATTAATTATCAATGCTGCCCACCAAGTTTCAACATCATGAACGCCTCTTTGCTTTATTACAACTGTCTGAGACGGTTGACCGACCGAATAAAACGGTTCGCATACCCCATGCGGCCGAGTAAACCTCGAATAAATCATAAATTTAATTTCCTATTTATTGAATCATAGTATCAATCGATTCGCAACTATAAAATACCACCAAGATTTATAATCAAGCAAACTCTCAGACACTCTTAACCACACAAGCATGGCTGAATTGTCTTTTTTGAGATAGATTCATTAGACCAAATTCCTCATTCTTCATGTCAAAGGTTATCACTCCTCTTGCTGAGTAAGTTGGGTGGTCATTGTCATCTTTATCAATAAAAGTTAAACAATGCAAACATCCATTAGCAAACACACCTTCACCGGCTATGGAATAAGATGAGACTTGTGGTATCTTTCGCCATGAGTCTGTGCCCAAAACATGAACCATAGTATATAGACCCTCATCTACCCGATAAAAGTCGGGTCCCCACACATATTCTCTTAACACAACCAACACCATCTTGAATGTGTTGGTTGAATCATCAAACCCAAGTCCACATGACTCCTCAACCGCATGCCCGTTCTCACAACCAAACTCCCAAACACTACTAGGCCCCCACGACTCTTGATTGTGAGCCAATTCTCGGTTGACATGTGGCAACTTATAATAATCTTTCTTTAAGGGATGGATCACAACCAACGAGTTGCCATCGCGACGACATTGTGATGAAAAGACCAAACCGTTGCAAGAACCATGAATTATGTCCTTTGGAAATCTGAGATACCAATCTTTACACATGAACTTTAGAACCGGCTGCTTATTTGGCACCTCTAGACTACAACTACTTAGATTCTTGATCTCTACATTCGAAGAAACTAAGTGTGCATTGTGATTGTATGTTGGGAGGATCATATGGAAACTGATTGAACATGATTAGCATTAAATCGTTTGATGCTCGTTTGGCATGAATGGTTTCAAGATAAAAATTGTTTATGTTTTGGCACCATAGTTTGCTTACACATCGGAAACGAGCCAAAGATTTCACCAGTATTGAAAGGATATCGTACATGATTTCCGAAGGCAATTAAGCCATGATTATGTGGTTTAGAGTCTCTGAGAGTTTGTTTGATTATATATTTAATATATTTATATTAGATATTCAATCTTGGTGGTATTTTACTTGATTATATTTAAACTATATATATTTAATCTTGGTGGTATTTTGCTTGATTATATTTAATCTATTTATATCAGATATTCATCCTTAGTGTGTGTAAAAACTTACTCCTGATTACAAGTGTTGAGACATGTGACCAACGGGTAGATATACTATAAACATACGTGAATATTTTTATAATTTAGTTTAAAGAGTGTTAAAAAATCTGATGTTAATTTATGTATGAATAATGGATGTATGACTATTATCATTTAAAAATAATCCTGATTTAAATAAAATAATGGATATATGCCAATTATCATTTAAAAAAACGTACGTAACTATTTTTTTATTTTATTTTGAAGGGCATATTTTTAGTGGTATTTTAATGCAAAAATCAATAAATAGATTAAATACAGTCAAAATAATTAGTCATTAAAGTTGTAGATGAGAGTGTGAATAGAAACTAGATGGGAGTCCAGAAAGAACTACCCTTGATTTATGATTCATTAGATACGAAATTAAATTTACGATTTATTCGGGGTTTACTCGACCGCATGGGGTATGGGAACCGTTTTATTATGTCGGTCAACCGTCCCGGGCAGTTTTGGTGAAACGAAGAGGCGTTCATGATGTTGGAACTTGGTGGGCAGCATTGATAATTAATTACAACGGTCACTCTTCTTTTTACTGGTAAAACTTTTGGCTATTTGAATTCTAATTACTCCAAGTTGTGTATTCAAAGGGTTGTCATTCCTCTATATATGATAGTTATCATTATTGATTGCAAATTCAGAACTACAAAAAAAATCTTCTAATGTGGCTGCACAAATTAATCTATGTTGCTGGCATTACAACTCTACCAACAATAAGATCCTTTTGGTTATGAACAACAACAAGAACTGGTTATTTTCCAGAGTCAGTTCAGTATTGAGGTTAGATGATCACATTCTTGAAGAGATACATAACAATAAGATACCCGAAGGAAGCCTCTGTAAGAAGACTCAAAGGCTTAAAAGACAACTTGCTAAGAAGTTTAATGGTGATGTTGAAGGTGAAGATATATGCGATGTTGAAGGTGAGGATACATGCGAGGAAGATAAAATGGTCTCTTGGCAGTTGGTGGATAATAAGATTATCATAAGTTATGATCCTGGAAGGCTAACTTTTCTGGACATCAATGAAATATCATTGCCAAAAGACATGGGTCTTTTGTATCTACTTAGCCGGATCAAAGCGGGTAATCCTTCAGGGTTAGAAATTAGGGAAATATTGGATAAGATCGTTAAGGAAGTGGTTGAAGAATGAACCTGTTCGTGCAGAATAACAAGATGAGTCAGAGTAGGAGGAAGAAGAGTCAAAGGAGGAAGAGGTGTCGGATGGTGAGAAAGGATAAGTTTCTGAACCCTGGACTAACCCTCCTTTCGGATGAATATCTTTAACTAACTCCCCCTTCGGCTAAATGTAGATCTTTAGGAGGCAAGAGACAAAACCCTAATTGATTTGGGATCTTCGATTTGTAGTGGATCAATAGGGGAACGAATGAGAATATGAAAGACGCTGTGGAACGATCAGAAATTTAGAATTATGTTTGGGAGGGTAATTTTGGTATATTTTGATAAATGGGGAAATATGTAATTTGGTCTTATATTTGGGGATATTTGTTATTAAGAAGTTTAGCAAGTGGTATATATGATAATATCATTTCTTTAAATTATGTAGCACTTGGTATTTAATGATTGGGCCATATTTCAAATGTGTCACATGACATCTTTTACACAAAAAATTAATAAGAGTATTTATTTCAATTGTTTTAATTTAAAAAGATACTTTCCTTATTTTTTCTAATTTTATTTTTGATAACATAATCACATTAATACATTATTCATCTATTGCAAAAACTAAATTTTGTTATTAGGATATGTTGCATATAAAAACGTTTAGAGATTTAAAAATCGTATTTATTTTTTCATTTTTATAAAATATTAAAAAAAAATTACTTCATATGTTTTTCTACATACGATTGTGTTGTAATGTTTATTTTTAACACACCCACGTGTTGCTGATGAAGAAATTGTCATGTGACATGAATTATATTGTTGCAATAAAAGAACACTTAAGAAAAAATATTATAAATTACCATATAAACAGTATTAAAGTTAAATTATATAGGGTTAGTGCTATAGATATTAATATTATAATAATTTTTGTTTACAATGGTACACAAAAAATATTATTCAAAATAATATTAAATTTATTGTATATAGGGTTGATGCTGTAACTATTAAGAATATATAAAGTTATATATACTGATGTTTTAAATTTTAGATTATATAAATGAAACTAAAGTGAAACTATAACCAACTCAACTTATATTAAAATAAGGGTAGTTTATTCATTTGGCAAAAAAAACATACCAAATAATGAACGACGTTAACGAAGTGGAGTGATACTGTTAAAAGTTTGAAAATTTTGGAAAGTAAATGCAATTTTTTAAACTTTTGGATTGCACATGATTATCTAGGTAAACCATAGAGAAGAAAATTGTAATTAACTCAATTATCTTTTATAAACAATTAATCGAATTGCTATCATTGTAGGGATCAGCAAAAAATTTACCTTCGGAGTGTACTTCGAATATGGAACCTGGTTTAGTAAGCGCACTTATTGATCTAGTTTTTGTTTTGTTCTAACTTAAAGTACTGATAAATTTATAAAAATTAAACGCAATTGCAGTGTTTTTACCCTCAATTCACTATGCCTTGGATCAAAACACCTATCTTCATAGTAAATTCAGCTTACGATACATGGCAGGTCAATTCTATACGATACATTTGATCATAAAACATTGTCTCTCTTTAGTGTTCTTACAATTTTAAAATTAATTTAATCTAGGTGTCCAATATGTTCGCAACAAATGAATCCGATCCCAATGGTGAGTTCACCAGGTGCAAAAATAATTTGAATGAATGCTCGACGACCCAACTTAAACGACTCCAAGGTAATCAACGAGTGCAGTTACCTAACTTTATGCTTGATATATCTGTGTCCTAATAGCTGAATGTATGTGTTATAGATTTCAAGTCAGACTTTTTAGAGTCAGTTCGTACCGTTACTAGCAGTTCAACCTAAGGAATGTTTATAAACACTTGCTACACTCATTGTCAAACAGACCAATCAACATGGTTTGGAAATGCTACTTCTAAACTAGATGATAAGGTACAATCTTTTCAATCTTTACCATTTGCGCTTTGGCTACATTATATCTAAAAAATAACTAACAATTAGAGGTATTGCAGACGATTGCAGAAGGAGTTGATGATTGGTTTTATGACAAAAACGAGTTCCAAAAGATTGATACCGAGCATATTGATCCACACTATTGTTAAGCTGGCTATGTACGATTGTACGAATGTTAATGACTCGATAGTCATTTACCTTATTAAATAAGTTACATATATAATTGAAATGACCAATTAAAATATAAAATATTATATGTGATAGTGTTTCCTAAACTTACCTTTAATACCGTACTATTTAAGAAACCTCAAATAATTTTGGTCAGGCATAAAATAAAATCTATCATATTTTTATGTGATTTATCTTGTCGTACTATCCTCACAAATGACTCTTTTCATAGGTAACCAAAATGAATGTGGTGTAAAACACATTAAAAGTTCTAGATCAATCACGTATAATCTTCTCTTTTAGGTTTTTTGGACGGTGAAGGCTTAAGTGTAGGAACACGGTTCCCAAATGAAATATAAATATTTTATTAATATTATAAATGAATAACAAATAAAGAACTTGAGATGAAACTGAAATGTAAACAGATTACAAGTTGCAAAATTTAATCAAACATTAAATGAATTCAAGAGTTGGTTAAGGATTTCCGTTCAACAGAAGTCCCTTAAAACAGATTTTCAAACAACCCAGGTGAACTCGTCTGTCTCCCAGAGTACAACAGCAGGAGCAGCGTAGTGCTGGCGAAATCTTAGCACACGAAGTTATACCTAAAACAGGAGCGAGGAAGAGAAGATATACAATCACGAGCAGAGAATATTGCATGTGTTGTGGTTGAAGGTGTGGTTGAACTAAGTGTTGGTTCTCTCTGCCCAAGAAACATAACAAATTGATGTGGTTAGTATGTTATGATCCAAGTAGGGTCATACCCAATAACAAGCTAGACAAACACCTACTATATTTATTTATTGATTTGATCAATTAAATAAATAACAAC
>WOUH02000022.1:6953490-6965830 GCA_009936405.2 Stevia rebaudiana | reverse complement strand
GGGGGGGGTTGGGGTAACGGGTTAGGATGGGTTTGGGTTAGGATGGGTAGATTTAGAGAAAGGTCATTTTCTTAGAGGGTCGAGATGGGCTTGGACAAAATTTGAAAGGGTTAAAATGGGTTGAAATGGGAATTTAAGCCTGATCCTCAATTGTGCATATCATTGCATGGAAACAGCAAAATATAGACAGCCTGTTTAACCATCTTACCTGATGCAATGGAAGATAAAACAAGTACCCTACTTACACGGTTAAGTTACAATATAAAGGGTTACTTGGTTGTATTACAGCCTTAAGAACCATAATTTATGGTAATTAACAGCCTTATTTTTTTTGGTTCTAAAAAAAACAAAATTAATAAAAATAAACAAAACGTTGCATTTTTTAAGAGACTTTTGATGCAAAATTGATCAAGTATATCAACTAAAATTGTTATCTGGTCAAATGGGTCAAAAAGACAAATGATAAAATTTAAGAACATAAGATGAACTAATATAATATCATAATAACAAATCAAACATAAAAAAACCCCTTTGTTTCAACTAAAATTGGATATTCAGATGATGTATTAACTCCCCTTTGGTTCTGCCGTTGGTCGCTACTACCAACATTTTTCTTAATTTCGTTTTTTCTTAGGCTGTGCTCCATACAGGTTCAAAATTACGTTTTTTAGCTAATTAGGTTCTTGAATAGGATCTTGTAGATTTTAGGAGAGTATACATATCACATGCAAGGAAGATGCAAATGCTGTCATGGAATCGAATGTACCTTGTTTTAAGATTGAAGATTGAGTTGGGATTGAACAATTTGAAGGTTTTTACTGAAAGAGGCTTTAACCCAAGTTCGGTTTCTACATAGGTCGTCAGAGGTTGGAGTTCGTCGTCGTCGGTAGTCGGTCGTCAGAGGAGGTCGGAGGTTGGAGGTTGGAGGTCGCAGGCGATTTCTACAGTTACTTGGTTTTTGAGCTGCTGATGACGTTTACCCAAATGGATTTGGGCTTAAATAATTTACCCACCTTGACCCACTGTTAGAGTTTCATTACCCATCCTGACCCATAAGTTATTATATTCTTTACCCATCTTAACCCATATCATATTATTAAAAGCCGAAAAAAACCCAATGTATAATAAAAATTAGCCCACAAGATGGAGGTGATATCGTGGTAATCTGATGCAGCCCAAACCCAATCTGGAACCCAACCTGCTATAGAAGCCCAGCAAGGAAGGCCCAAGCGTGAGATAAAGATGCCACCGAAGCTGCTTGATTGAGTCAGTGACGTGTCTTATCTCCAGCCAGGGGCGAAGCTCTTTGGGGGCCAGGGGTTGCCCCGGCAACCGTTGATTTTTCACGCGTAGTGTAAATTTCGCGATTTCGACCGAAATTTTATATATATATATATAGGCCGGCAACCCACGAAATCCCTGAAAATTCTACATATATGATCTTGACAACCCTTGACAAAATAGTCAAGCTTCGCCACTGCATTTAGATGTACAATACGTTTAGGCATCAAGCAATAGAAAATAAAGCATATATTTTATAAGGTGCGTTCTTTTTGTTTAACTACATTTATTTCATTTTTTAACCGTGAAACTTTTTGTAATATTATAAAGAAAAAAAACCCCAACTTTAAAGCCCACGCAAAATGGTTTGTTTACAAGGATAACTCTCATAATGTGTTTCAAGGTCTTGTGATGAGTTTTACCATAGTACATACCTTCGAGCGCCCGCGCAGGAGGGGGGTGCAAAAGCGGATTTTGGATCCAAATTTGTTTAAACCAATGCGTCGCTCGCACGACCTGCGGACACAAATGCAGCTCCGAAAACCCGGGTTTCTGAGAGTCGGTTTTTGACATTCTTTTTATAGATTTTACTAAAAAAGTTGAGGGGCATCCACATATATAAAACGCAAAACAAAAAAAAATTTACACTGCGCGGGTTAGTTGAGGGGTACGACTCTTAGTAAATCCGCCACTGTTTTTTAATATAGTGATTTAGGATGTTTTATGTCTAAAAAACAGAACTCTGGTGACTTACAATCGTTTGACATGTTAGAGATAAAATACAACACATGTCGATTTATTTATAAAAAAGTTATTGATTTGCACCTTTGTAGAGGACGAGTTGGGCCGGTTCTGAGAAACGCAAAAAATTATGAGGCCCGGGGCGAGTAAAGAAAAATGGGCTCCTTTAACTCAATAATTTATATACCAAAGATGATGATTGTTGCTCTAAATCTGGATTGCCGGTGATTATGACGCTTATATAGATATCATTTGTGATATGTCATATAATATAACTTACTCAGCAATCAATCAAGGCTCACTGAAGTTATTAATTAATTGACTAAAGACTAATTGAGTTTAAAATATTTTATGAGTATAAATTAGTGAGGTAATTGGCAAATATTTGAACAATTCAGACTAAGTATAATGTTTAACCATTCAGAGGCAAATGTCTTAATCGTTTCGACATCTGCTTATGAAACAAACAGTCTGAACCATTAAGTGCTGAACAAGTAAAAGGTCTCAACCATTAAGAGCATGTTAAGAGGTAAACAAACACCCCTTTAGTCTTAAATTTTTCATTAATTGATTTATGGTTGCAAAACGCTCCGTTAGCGGTGCGCGCATATAATGTATATGTGTGGCAAAAGTAAAATTGCACTAGTTTTAACGTTATTTTACTTATTTTCGTGAAAATACCGTTAAAAGCATTGGGATGACGGTTAATCAGGCATCATAAGCCGGAGGTCTCTTTCGAAGCAGCCTCTCTATTCCTACGGGTAGTGGTAAGCTTGTGTTCATCTTACCCTCCTCAGATCCTACCTTTAGGTGGTATATAGGATGATGATGATGATATTAATTTTGGTGGAGGTGAAGTTGGTCTGAAGCATTAAATATCATAGACGATGTGTAGAATGAAACCGCGTGTCGGTGATTAATGTTTGTATTTTAATCACAGAAATATAAAAGTGTCGGTTTGTCCTTACGTTGAGAATTTGTTCTGGATATGGCTATTGGTTGTGTCTAATTCTAATTTAAGATATATATTTGAATTTATAGATCACGCAATGAACAATTAATTATTAAAATAATTTAACATAGAATTTAAACTTGTGAATTTTATTGGTTGCATATGGATTGAAATATTTAAATGCATAAAATTTAAAGTTGTTGGCTTTGATTTGAGGGTCAACAGTCGGCTTGTGATTAGAATTGAGATTTCATTTAATTTTTAAGTGATAGTGTTTTGAGAAGGGTACGTAAGTGATAAAGTGATAGGTATGTATAATGAGAGAAATCGTGCTTGTTGGAATGCGATGTTGTCGTGTTTTGTACAAAATGGGTGCGTTATTGAAGCCATTAAGTTTCTTTATGAAATGAAAGCAGTTGGAATGCAACCTCAAGAATTGTGGCTCAACAAATTGAGGTCATTATGTGGGAGTGAAATTCTTGAAAATTGAAATTAAATCATGATCATATACTTACTACTGTTTGCTTATATATAGACTTCTATATATCACTGTCTATATGATGAAGCTGGCTTACTGTGACATTAAATTTTAATATATGTATTAAGTGTATATACATATGCACTGTCTATATAATGAAGTTGCATGTAAAATTAAGGCTTACTGCATTTTGAAACTTTTTGTGTAATTGCGTATATTAAATAGGTTTCTTGTAACACCTTAGGCGAATCCCACACCTCACTCGGTCAGAAGAGATGTTCGGTTAATACTGGTGGTATGAGAGTCTGGTTGTTACACTCCTTAAGCTCATTTTTTAGTATAATGATATAAATCAACATAGACGTACTCAGCGTGTGGTAAAAATCGGGATTAATAGGTAATTAATTGACTATAGGTGGTCTGCCATTGCGATTTTCCCTAATAAGTTAAATCAAGTCCACCACTAGTCCATTATGTTTTTGTATACGAAATTTAGTTTGATCGTCTTTTTTTAACGTGACCCAACCTGATCCGACTCAAACGGCCCGAATAGTAAGAGAAAAAAGTTATTACATAATGTTACTCAAACGATCCTAAAACTTTTTGCCCCTCATGAAAAAATTCTTGGGTCTACTAGTGCTAGAGATTCATAACACATTTATAAACATATGAAAGGATTCTACTTTTGTGAAGACATTTTAGTTTAAAAATAAATAAACCTTTTTATTTTTATTTTGTGTTTAAAAGCAGATATGATAAGAATGAATGAGACATGAGTGGTGTTTTTTCAAAAGTTTAAAAGATGTAGAGCCCTTTAGCAGGAGGATTTGTCGAATTGTGTCACATGATTGAGATGAGTTAAATTTCATTTCAAGATTCTCCTTCATTTATTTGCGTTCTGTTTATCAACCGAAAACACACAGTAACACACACATTGATGGATCAAATGGCAAAAATTGACGAGAAGAAACCTCATGTGGTGTTCATACCGTTTCCCGCACAAAGTCATATCAAGTGCATGCTCAAACTAGCCAGAATCCTACACCAAAAGGGCCTCTATATAACCTTCATCAACACCGACACGAACCATGAGCGACTCGTAGCCTCTGGTGGGACCCAATGGCTCGAGAATGCTCCTGGTTTTTGGTTCAAAACGGTTCCCGATGGGTTCGGTTCTGCTAAAGACGACGGTGTCAAGCCTACTGACGCTTTACGAGAACTCATGGATTACCTTAAAACCAATTTCTTTGATTTGTTTCTTGATCTTGTACTCAAGCTTGAAGTCCCGGCTACATGCATCATTTGTGATGGTTGCATGACTTTCGCGAACACAATTCGCGCGGCTGAAAAACTTAATATTCCGGTTATTCTTTTCTGGACCATGGCTGCTTGTGGATTCATGGCGTTTTACCAGGCTAAAGTTTTAAAGGAGAAAGAAATTGTCCCACTTAAAGGTTCGGTGTTAATTAGATTGTAGAGTGTTTATGAGTTAGTTTCAAATTGATCGAAGGAAAAATCACTAAAATAGTCAGCTTGATCAAAATTCATTAAAATCACCATCAAGGCTCTAAGGGTGCCAAAGAAGGTACAACCGAGAAAATCTTTGCCAAGGAAACCAGAGCAAGTATTCTAGCTATAGCGTTCCCAGTGGATCTTGAAGAGCCAGAGCTCCACGGTTGCCGGTTGTGGAGGTGCTGGATTCCGGTCATCAGACAAACATTCTGCAGGATTCTAGCCACTAGGCAACATTGGAGCCGGTTGGTTTCCTTGGCGAAGATTTCACGGGTTATTTTCTTTTGTCGGCACTCTTGAAACCTGATGGTCATTTTGATAATGTTTTGGTCATGATGGTAATTTTAGTGATTTCCATTGATTAAACAAAAAAATAACCAAGTCAGACCGTTTAATACCAACCGCATGAACCAAATTCAAAATCGATTTTAGATAATAATTAATAAAGTCGTAATTTAGACTGATCGATTACAACTTCACCCTAATCTATCTTTAAATAAAGCATTTTAAAAAAATATCACATGGTATTTTATAATATTTTTAGAATTTTTTGATTAATTATAAAAAAAATGTCACATGATTTCAAGTCTTAAAATTTTTCATTCATAACGTTTCAAGTATTAACATTTTTGCCCATAACGTTTCAGGTCTTAATAGTTTTCGTCTCTAACGTTTCAAGTCTTAACAATTTTCTGTTAAAGGTTTAATGACAAATATTGTAAAGATTTGAAATGTTATGGACTAAAACTATATTAAGGGTGGACTAAAACTATTTAAGTTTTAAAAATATCATACTAGGAAAACCACACTTACTCTTTTTAAATTTTAACTTTGACATTTATTTAATTTGTATAATTATCAAGGAACATATATAAAAAAAAATTATAATGAATATATTTAAAATTTTAGAGAATAAGATGTCAAGCATTTATTTTTTAAGTGTTTACAACATGATTAACTTAATATATATGCAATGATTCAATGATAAAATTTTAGATATTGATTATGTAACCCCGTGTAATACACGGGTTTTAAGCTAGTATTATATATTTATATAGTCGAAGCCAAACCGATAACAAAATTTTTAACCAAATTTATAAACGAAATTATAAAAACAATAAAACAAATTCCGTTTCTTCCGTCGAATATCGAAACAAACTGATTTGAATATGATTTTTGATTTGATTTTTGGTTTCTAGCTTCTCTTAACTAACAAATTTTGCAGATGAAACTTATTTGACCAATGGATATCTTGACATGGAAATAGACTGGATTCCTGGAATGAAAAGAATCCGTTTGAGGGATCTACCCGAGTTCATACTAGCCACAAAACAAAATGATTTTGCTTTTGAAGTTTTCTTTGAAACCGCTCAATTGGCCGATAAGGTCTCGCATATGATCATCCATACCTTTGAGGAACTTGAGGCTAGTCTTGTGAGTGAGATTAAATCCATATTTCCTAATGTTTACA
Organism: Stevia rebaudiana; assembly: GCA_009936405.2. Classification (NCBI taxonomy): domain Eukaryota; kingdom Viridiplantae; phylum Streptophyta; class Magnoliopsida; order Asterales; family Asteraceae; genus Stevia; species Stevia rebaudiana. The sequence continues at coordinate 6,959,395 of WOUH02000022.1, read as the reverse complement.
CCATTGGGCCTCTCCAGTTGCTTTTGAACAAAATTACACAAAAAGAAACTAACAACGATAGCTATAGCTTATGGAAGGAAGAACCCGAGTGTGTCGAGTGGCTAAACTCAAAGGAACCGAATTCTGTGGTGTATGTCAACTTTGGAAGTTTGGCGGTGATGTCTTTACAAGATTTGGTAGAATTTGGGTGGGGACTTGTTAATAGCAACCATTATTTTCTTTGGATTATACGCGCTAATTTGATTGATGGGAAGCCGGCGGTTATGCCTCAAGAACTCAAGGAGGCGATGAACGAGAAAGGGTTTGTAGGAAGCTGGTGTTCACAGGAAGAGGTGTTGAACCACCCTGCGGTTGGTGGGTTCTTGACACACTGTGGTTGGGGTTCGATAATTGAAAGCTTGTCAGCTGGAGTGCCAATGCTGGGTTGGCCGTCAATAGGTGACCAACGCGCTAATTGTAGACAAATGTGTAAGGAATGGGAGGTTGGTATGGAGATTGGGAAGAATGTGAAAAGGGATGAAGTTGAGAAGCTTGTGAGGATGTTAATGGAGGGATTGGAGGGTGAACGAATGAGGAAGAAAGCTTTGGAGTGGAAGAAAAGTGCAACACTGGCGACATGTTGTAATGGGTCATCTAGTTTGGATGTAGAGAAACTTGCTAATGAAATCAAGAAGTTATCAAGAAACTAGATTTCATTTTAGTGAAAGTATCGTTATATCAGTCGAAGGTATTTGAGAGAATTCATTAGGATTCCAATTTTCTTTATTGCTCAATTAAATATGTTACCGTTACGTAACATGTATTTTTATTTGGACCTGGGAGTGTGGAGATTTTATGTAGATTTGTTTGATCGTCTAATAGAATCTAGCATAGATTCATCTTAAAAGTATTTTGGATTTGTAAAACGTATGTCATATTAGCAACTAGATTTCGCAGTCGCTCGCTACAATAGGCGTGTGGTCATAAAACATTGATTTACGTCTGGTAGAAAACCAACTTTTAAAAAAACTTATATGGAAACACAAACACACAGCATGAATCAAGGAACCGGACAGATTCTAAATAGGTAGATGGTTTATCGTGTCAAGGTGGTCACCTCTTGCACACCACGCCCCTCCTAAGACTATGCGGTACGTCCGGGTGAATGGGGGCTTGAGTGAGTGTGCACGTAGAAGAGAGAGTGACTCACCTGAGTGAGTGAGATGTTGGAAATGCCCAAGTGAGTGGGAGTGTGAGTGGGTAAAAAGATGTGATGTTTTGTAATCGGTAAGAGGGTAATATGAGATATTGTGATTGGTTGGAAAATAAAAAAAAAATGAAAGCACACTCACCTGCGTGGCTTAAGCCACATGCGTGGCCAATAACGCCCCAAAAGGGGGTCACGGGGCGGTGTAGGGGAGTGACGGGGGGCGTGATTGTGCCCGCTCACCCGGCACACCGGGTAGTCTAAGTGGGGAGACCTTTGATTTGTTGATGTGGTCACGCCTCTGTTAGTCCCGAATCCGAATCTAACAGCGTGATATCAATGGCGAATCAGTTTGTTTATGCGGAAAGTAAACAAACACGCAATAACAAGAACAAGAACACAAGCAAAGATGAAGAATGATAATGTATTCCCTAATTGCACTCAACCTCAAAGGATTGACTGGTACAATTGGTGTTCTTGACAAAACAAAGAGAAAGCTAAAAAAACTTGCTTACGGCTGCTACAGTACGAGATTATGAACTGTTGACCTAATGAAGTAAAAGCATCGGTTTATATATCACCGTTACAAAGTAAAGCCCATGATTAATTAACAACTCAAACATCACTCAAACATCCGTGCGGCCCACCAACAGTACCATCGAGAGGATTTAAACAAAAACCATCGAGAGCAGTCAACAGGTCATCGAGAGAATCCAGCCGAGAGGCCATCGAGAGGGTTGCTGCCATTGAGAGCATTCCAGCCGAGAAGACACAACCATATTTATACGTACCCAACACTTTGACATTTCATGCAACGTTCACAAGGCAGATTTTCAGGATGATGCAATGGGCATTTAGGACATTTTGGTAAGGACCGGTGTAAGTTTTCTTTGCGGGAGTTTGAGCTTGGGTAGAGACCGCGTTGTTCGAAGCCCTAAACTTTCCCTTCTTGTTATTATTGTTACGGTTAGAAGACTCGGGCTTTGGGTTATTAGCTGGTGTATCACTAGTAGGCTTGAGCTTCTTATCCCCCTTGCGGGTCATGGTTCCCGCCTTTACGTGGTTGTTGGAAAGTCTAGCATTTAAAGTCATGGCTTCGGCCACGTTTACCGGCTTACTTCCCCAAACTGCGTCTTGAGTAGCATCCGGAAGACCATCAATATATTGCTCTATGGCTCGTGAATCAGGAGTGACCATAGCAGGACAAAGTGTGCTTAACTGTGAGAACCGTTCATCATAGGCGTTGTTGTTACAACTGTCTTGTTTTAAGTTCCAAAATTCGCCCTCTAGTTTGTGAAGCTCACTAGGCGGACAGTATTTCCGAGCCATACGAACCTTAAAGTCTTCCCAAGTTAGGGCCGCGACAGCATCGTTCCCCATAGGTCTCTTTTCTTCATTCCACCATGACAATGCCCCTTTTTCGAGGACACTAGTGGCGTAACGAACCTTCAAGTTGTTTGGGCATTCACTGTTCACAAAAATTTTCTTCATGCTCTCGAACCACTGCAACAAACCCGTTGCCCCCTCATTGCCGTAAAATTTGTTCGGTCCACAGAATTGAAACTCTTGAGTGTGCAACGCGGAGCAGGAGGGTCATTGTTTTGGTTCGCGTAAGCCGCGTTAAGTTGATTGACCAAATTTGGGAGAGCGTTAGTGATCGTGTTAGCAATGATTTCAGCGAGCTGTTGTTGTTGAGTAGCCATTTTTCTAGAAGAATAAACAAGATAGAAATATTAGATTAAAATCAAAGTTATATTCAATGGAATAGTTAAAATGTTAATTGAATAAATGTAGATCAAAAGGGAAAAATTGATATTAGAACTATAGAATAGTCACAAAAGTTTGTAACATGGATATTAAATAGAAATTTGCATTGTAGACATAATAACATGTTAGGTAAATAAAAATTGTTATTATAAGTATGAAAAGGGAAATTTGTATCATTGTAATGATAAATTTCATAAAAAAAAATATGAAGTCATAAAAGTTATAAAAAAAAATCGTAGGGAAATGTTAGCAAGTTAGTTGTAGTCGTGTAACACGTTAGTAGTTAAAGAAAAGTTCTACAACGATAGAGTATTTAAAATTTTATTTTGAGTCTTGTTTTTTAAATATAATCTCATAATGGCCTTGGGTTTTGGGTCGTTTGACACATTAAGTTGCTAAGCTCGTTTGAACATCTCAAGCCGTGTTAATTGGGTTGACACTCATCTCCTCTACCCCCAGGTAAGTGAACGGGTCCCTAGAGTTGGGATTTATACGAATCACTTTGCCTTAAACAGGATGCAGTGTGATACAGGCGTTTCCCCCAACACACTACTCGACACATTAAACAGACGTAGGATCCTAGAGGGATTTCACAAAGAGAATTCCTAAGAAGAGCGTCATACTCCAAATTTTGAGCACGTAGGCAATCCTCCATGCGGGTTTTCTAAGCAAGCTTTCCACCGAAGAAGAGAAAAGGGAGGGAAATAGAGAGAAAGTAAAAGAAAAGAAAAGAAAAGGAAAAGATTGAAAAAAATTTGAAGAAAATTAATAAATCAATAAAATCAAGTAATTTAAAATTCCAAAGTACTAATTGAAGCACTTGGGACTCTCGATTAAAGTCTAGGACTAAAAATAAAAGGTGTTATATTTAAATAATTCAGTTATTTAAATATAGGATAACGTTATTTACTATTCCGTTTAAATATGTTTATTAAATATTTGAATGGAGTTTGGGAATTAATTACTTAATTAAAAGTAACTAGATAAAAGTTGTAATACTTAGGTTAATTAAGTGTTTATAGAAAACTATACTTAATAATTTAATATAAAGTATGTATTTAATTTAAATGAAATCTACTAATAGGTTATGCTTAATTACTCGAATTTAAATAATTAGTATAACTATAAAAACTTTCAGATTCAACTTAGTTTGTATAGAGTTCTTGTAGAATTTATTAGGTTACATATGATTAAACTAAGATTTAAAATAAGGAAATAAGTTTAATTTTTATTTAAATTGAATTTAAAATTCAAAATAAGTTATTAAATCTTTTATAAAATAACTCAGTAAAAATAAAATTTTTATAAAGTTAAAAGTGAATTAATTGATTTATTATGGTTAAATTAGGATTTATTAATTTATTTAATTAATTTTATAAACTCAAAACATGTCAGTGGGCTATTCAGTTTAATTGAAACAGGCTAGGGGGCGAAGAATTCATCTGAGCCCATTAAGTCTCGAATTAAAACGGGCCAGTGGTTAAGATTTTCATCCGGAGCCCAATAACACATTAGTTTGATCGGGCCCAAAGCCCAGTTGCATATTAAAGAACCCGGGAGGGTCCGTTTTCTTCTCTCCGACCCGAAATTCTCCTTGACCCGAAATTCTCCTTTAATCGATTCGTTCGATGTATTTTGTTGAGGGTTATGATTCTAAATAGAAAACCGAGTTGATTGATTGTATATATGTTACCTGAGGATGCCGATATCTGGATCGAAGAAAGAAACAGGGACGACGAACACAAAATTCGGATTCGATCTGCTAAATTATGAACAAATAATGAAATTAATTATTACAGTGAGCTTAATGGATAGTAATAGGATTAGGAAGGATCTAAAATTACCACTGATCATTGCCGGAAGTAGGAGATTGTAACATCCGAGATTTTTCCGATCAAATTCCCGTCATATAAATGCCGTCGCTTAATAAATGAAACGTTTACGTGGAATTTATCGTGTTACATTAATTATTAGATCATTTATATATATACATGTATTAACCAATAAAATCCAATTAATAATTGATTTAATTAATTATATAAATCAAGGAATGATACAAAATATATATTTATAAACTTTTATTATATAAAGTGTATAAAGAGTTAAAGTTTTACATAAAATAAAGGTTAGTTTAGCCTACTTATTATCTTTGTGGCTAAAATAGTATGAAACAAACTTAAAACACCATCTAAATCTAGACATGGTGTCCAACATCTAAGATATTGAACTTGAGGGGCCATTTATGCCAACAAATGAAACTCATTAAACTGCTCCCCCCCCCCCCCTTCCGAATCCCGTATTTCCGATGGCCTCCCCATCTCGCCGCCGGCGACCATTCCGGCCACGCACCAAACTCCGGCCATGTGCCAAATATCCATTGTCGCGACGGTTTGACTTGGAAATTAACTCCCCATGACCTAAACTAGCCGACTAAGACACCTGAAACGTCAATTTCCTGTTTAATGCTCACCATAATACATCATTAATCGCATTTAAAACGAATTAAAACTACAATCAAAACCCGTCGATTGAGATGTTAATGAGTTCGATTAGTCATTTTCAATCATTCACGACACCAATACGAAACTATCTGAACTCGAAACACTATCTCAAACAATCTGGAATCCACCTTCTACATTGAGAATCATGAAGAACACGACGAACCGAGAAACCGAAGTCGACCGCATACCATTCGAACTCAATTAAGGTAATCGTTCCTCCCCTTGTACTCGTTTTTAACATAGGATCGAAATACCTAAGTTTAACTCGCCAATCGAACAACAATCAGATTCAATTTGAACGATTTAGGATCTAGGGCTTGTAATCCAAAATTAGGGAAGAACAGAAACCAAAGATAAAAGAAATTAAATCCCGATTCTGTTTGAGTAAGTCACCCTAGCCGAGATGGTTAGGGTGCACCAGACACGAACCTGAGGTCGCGGGTTCGAACCC
>WOUH02000022.1:6940792-6953390 GCA_009936405.2 Stevia rebaudiana | reverse complement strand
ACATCTCAAATGTTTAAATAAGCATACTTGATTGATAATAAATTGTCTAGCACAAAATATCAAAACCAAAATATCCGAAATCAAGTTTGATTTGTCGTTTGGGCACAAACCGCTCATAATAAGTTTATCAGATAAAGAAAAGAAGTAGATAGTCAAAATTAAAAAAAAATAACTAAGATGGTTTAATCTCGTTGATGCTATCACCCGCTGAAACCCCGGACTGAGCATCGTCGCCCAATCCCGCAGTCGGTGCAGGAATGACAACATCAAGTGCAGCTTGAGCCACACTTAGGGCTTCCTCGGCTATTGTCCGGGCCGTTGTAGCTCAGTTCTCCGCAGCAATGGTCCTGACAGCATACTCATGCATCTCGTGTCTCCACCGTGTCACGGATCCTTTCAACTCGCGTATCTCTGCCTATATCTCAGGTATTATGTGTAGTTCCTCCTTTACTCCATGCATCTCATCTATGATGCCCTGTTTGAACCTCAGTTGGTCTACATGCCTCTTGCGCGGACGTGTCGCGGGTAAAGGAGGAGAGGAAGGTGAAATACCTTTCCCCTTGCTAGTACGTAAAGGAGAAGATGGTCTAGACATACCTGTCAAGATGTAACTATAAGAAAACAAGTATACATATAACAAGTAAAGTGTGATAGTGCATAACTACGTGTTCTGTCTACGGCTATATTCTAGATTCGCTACAATGCAAACCTAATTCTCTATAACCATTGTCTCTGATACCATTATGTCACACCCCTAGATTCTCGTCCCCGCAATCGCCGCATACGAGCCGAGAACTTGGTGTGTGATCACTTGACAGGACCACAGTCAATGGTCATATTGAATGACTCTATATGATTTTGTAAAACCTACACGCATTCAATCATGACAACGTTCAAAAATGTTTAACAGAGTGCGTTTGAAGAGTGTGAAAGCGTAATTAGTTTAAAATAGTGCGGAAGCGTTTATTAGACAAGTTAAAATCATGTAACTAGACAAGTTCTAACAACAATTGCATCATAACAACATCATATACAAAAAGCCCTAATTTTGGTTTGCAAACCTTACTTTAATTTTACAAATCCATGATCCTAAGTTTTTATCATGAAAATCAACATTCAAACATGTTCATATACATCATATAACACTATTAGAATCATCAATTTAACAATCCTAACAACATATGCAAAAACCCCAATTTGTGTTCTTCATCAAGAACCCTAATTTTCTAAATTGCATCAAAACAATAAATTGATCATTTTCCTATCCATTTAAACATGTTCTAAGTTCATATCAATGATCATAACATCCAAACAACATCAAACAAAGAATCTAGAAAATAAAGTGAGTTCAAGAACCCTAATTTGCCAATTGACCAATTTAACTTGAAATTGTTTATGGTTTTGTATTCAAATCACTTGTTTAAGTTATTAAACATCAAAACAATCATCATTTGAGTGATAGAACATCAAGAACACGAAATTACACAAAACCCTCATTTTACTTGTTCTTGAATTTCCAACGGACAAAACTTGCAATTGATCACTATATGCGATTATCCTACTTGATTCTTCCACAAAATCGCTTGAATACTTTCTTTATATCAACAAATTTCGTGGGTTTTGGGGCTGGTATGTGCGACGGCTACAAGGGAGAGGAGGAGGAGAAGAGGTGTGAGTTTCGTTTCTTTAAAAGTTACCATAATGGGACTTTTATTCCACCTCTTCATCTCACTTTGGGCCATGGGCCTTTTATTAGGCTATTGGGCTCTTCTAGCCCAACCCAAATCTATTATTAGGCTACTAGTAACTATAATATATCACTAGCTAGGCCCAACTTACTTAGTTTGTTCGTGTTCGTCGTAATTCGCGTTTTGCGCTTTTTGTTCCTTTTCTTATCGTTTTTGTCTTAAATGTAAGTTTTACTATCCAGACTTTTGTTATATGATTTCTATATATATAATAAGCTTAGAAATGATTAGTTTTAAGTTCACCAACGTTCGTGGACAAATTTCAGTACGTAATCCGGCAATCCGTAGTTTACCGAATTACTAACTGTTTAGTGTTCGTGCACTTTGTGTAATACATTCAATTACTCCTAATTAAACATATAACACATAATATAAGTCATAACAAGTAATAATCACATAGTAGTATGGTTAGGTTAGTAACCTGAAATTACGGGTTGTCAAAGAAATGCCTTGCCAACAAAAGAAGAAATTCTTTTATGAACATAAGTTCCATCCTTGGGAGGATATTTTCTTATTCCATATTGGTGCAGATCAAGTCGTACCACGTTGTATATTTGGTGCTGAAATAGACGATATTTTGAAGCATTGTCATGAGAGTCCTATTGGTGCACATTATGGAGAAACCAACACCGCGAGGAGAGTTTTTGATGCGGGATTCTATTGGCCTACCATTTTCAAAGATGCTCACGAATTTGTGCATATATGACGCTTGCAACAGGCTAACATCCTCAGACAAGTAGCTAGATGGTACTCCAAAAGATTTAGTAAGTGAGCGAGGAACCTACTTTTGTAATGCTAAGATGCAAAAGGTTTTGAAACGCTATAGGGTTACCCATTAGCTTGGAACAGCCTATCATCCTTAGACAAGTGGGCAAGTTGAGAACACGAACCGAAGGATCAAAAGGATACCAGAGAAAACTGTTGGACAAAATCGCAAGGATTGATCTGACAAGTTAGATGATGCATTATGGGTATTCTGAACTGCTTACAAGACTATTAGGACTATGCCCTTTGAGTTAATTTACCGAAAAGCGTGTCAACTACCAGTTGAGTTAGAACATAGAGATTATTAGGCATTGCAGTTAGTTCATCGTGCTGGTAAACACCAGTTTCTTCAGTTAACTAAATCGAAAGAGCTAAGAAATGAATCGTACAACAATTCTTGGGACTATAAATAGCGGACAAAGGAGTTAAGCATGTGAAGGAATTTAAGTGTTGGGACAAGGTACTATTATATGATTCTAGGTTGAGATTGTTCCCTGGAAAATTGAGATTGCGATGGCATGGTCTTTTTGTAGTGAAACCGGTGTTTTCGTATGGCACAGTCGAGAATGAAGCTAAAGATGGGCATTTGTGGAAAGTGAATGGACACATATTACAGTTGTATTTGGGGGATTCAATCGAGGATCGTGAGGCTGAGGCGATTTACCTCGATCCTTTAGATGAGTGAGTTTTGTATAGTTTTGTATAGAGTTTTGTAAGTATTAGTGTCGTTTTTGTATATTTTTGGCCTTTTTGCACCTTTTTGTCGGTTATTGTAATCCAGTTTTTCGTAGCTCGGTGAGGAAAATCATTGGTAGATGAAGCCCTGAGGTTTGACAAGCTTAATTTGGGTATGGGGAGGCAAAACGAAGGTGTTGGAATGAAGAAAACTGAAAATTCTGGAAATTTGATAATCCAAAATCATATGAAAACCATGGAATTAGCTGCCAGCTAGGGGCGGACATAGATTCTCTTAGATTATAAACCTAGTGGCTCTATGTGATTTAACTGTTTGGACAAACAGATTTTCCTGTAAATATTAAAAGGTTTACAGATGAAATTACTGGGTGCACCTGACGTTTATAAAATTTTATCCTTATAAAGATAAACATGTTTTCGAAATGATTTCCGTTGCGCTAAATAAAATAACAGAGACAGGTAACGATCGGGTCACACTTCCAGGTGCCCGAAATCTGGGGTGTCACAGATTACGAAACAATTTTAGAAAGAACATTTACGAATTGATTTTCCTGTGTTAAATGGTTTAATAGAGAGTTTATAGGAGGGATTCAAATCGCAAAGCATAAGGGGTATAATAGTTTTTTATCCATTATGTTAACCGAAAATTGGAATATGGGGTTTACACGAGGGCAGTGGCGAAGCTTCAAAATTTACAGTGGGGTTGCCAAGATCATATACGTAGAATTTTAAGGGATTTCGTGGGTTGCCGACCTATATATATATATAAAATTTCGGTCGAAATCGCGAAATTTACACTACGCGCGAAAAAATCAGCGGTCGCCGGGGCAACGCCTGACCCTCTAAAAGCTGCGCCCCTGTCTAAATGTATGCTTATTTTGATTGTACGTAAAGTTATTTTGATAGTATCTAAAGTTTTCTTTTTTGTATTTATTTATTTAAAATGAGTTGAAAAAAAAATTAGTTATTTATGTGGTATTATCTTAATGTGTACCCTATATTATATGTGGCATATATATATATATTTTTTAATGTTTTTTATATATGGTCACTTTGTGTATAAAAAGCAGGGCGCGTTATTGCCTTGCGTCTTGGTTTTTGACCCTGTACGGTATAAAAAAAATTTGGATACCCCTGAACCAAAGTTTTAGAACCGCCATTGTATGATAAAACCATTCAAAAATGAAGTACATCATGGGGCAAGAGTTTATGTACAAATTCCCCTTTGTTGCAGAATCCAAAGCTGCAAGATATTGTATGATATTGGTTTAAACGTAATCTCTAAAAGCTAAATTTCAACTCACACACTCACATTACTGGATGAAACTGGTTCTCTTTCAGTTTTGATTAATCCTTGCTAAATTAAACTGTTGAGAAAAGAAGACATAAAATTGAGACTGAAATAATAAAATGAGCAAAACGCTCCATAGATGCAAAATGGGATCATAGTTACAATAATCCGGGTGTTTAAATTGACCGATATTTGGTTATTCCCAAAACCATCTTCACTCAGAAAGACGCACCCTCTTCATAAATAATCCATCAGTGCTTTCTTGCAAAATTCACATTAGGAAAGTAAACATCACAAAACATTCAAACAGTTATGCTTCACAAAACATTCAAACATTTTTTTTTTGAACCTCAGTTCGAGCAAGAGAGATCGAGCAAGAGACAGGGTTGTTACATACTTGGGTCAGAGCAACAAAAGAGAATAGACGAGGAGGAGAACGACGAGTGAGAGCAGAGGAGAGCGGCGATCGTGAGGTGAGGATTAGGGAAAACGGCGTTTTCTTTTTAGGTTAAAGGCAAAGGGGTCTATTTTTTCATTCAACCTCTCTTAATCATTAAAAGCTGAATGAAACCATTAACTGACGAAAATTACCTAACCCAAACCAAATGCTCTTAATGCTGACAAGTTAAAAAGTAGCATCTTAATGAAACTACCAAACGGGGATGAGTTTTTTTTTCTTCTTTTTTCTATTATTTTTATTAAGACATGTTATTTAAAGAATAGAAATAAACTCTTCTATAGAATAAACGTTTAGCAGACCTTTTAAATGGATATATAGACACCAAATAATTTTTTGGGATGAGTTATTAAAAGCATTGTACTTTCTGATAGATAAACTTTTAATATACGAAGATATACAATATAAAATTTTGATTTTGATCAAGAGCAAATTGTGTAATTATCTATTCTAAAGCCATATTATATGACAAATAGAATTTGGTCACGCGTCAGTTTCAAGTGAAATTTATTTTAAAATTGACTAAGACTTTATACATACTAAGCTAGCTAGGCTTAGCTCAAAATTCATAGATGGAAATTTGAACATGCACTCGAGCTCGGCTCAACTTCGTTTAGCTATATTTTAAAATGGCATTTTAATATACATTTCTCATGTTAAACAATTCAAGTTATCATTCAATACTTCAAAAGCATACGCAAAATAAGTTTAGCATAATACATAACACAAGTTCAAAGCAAGACCATCTGAATACAAAATAAGTTTTAAAGTTAAACAAAATACAAAACAATTTCAAAGTTCAAACCTCCATTAACATCCAAATTAACCCTTAGCAGCAGCATATCATCAACAACCTATTGGTGCAAATACCTCCTGTTATCAAGTATCAACAATAACCACTTTTAGTAACCATGTTTCAAATCATTGTTTTTAACTCAATATAATTCATAATAAATCCAAGAAACATGGTTAATTACATAAAGCCACCATTTTAAACTACTGGCATCATCACATCATATTATCGACTATATTACACTTGATATTTAAACAATTACAATAAACAGTAAAAAATGAAAATAATAATGAAAATACCTTCCATGCCAATTAATTGTTTCCAAAGTTTCTTCTTTTACACATTGCTACGCATAAGAAAATACAAAGTTAGTACAAACTGTATAAAAGTAAAAAATGGTTAAATAATATTAAACACCACCCATGCGACATTTATTTGATAACAAATAGAAAACACAACAAAAATAACCACACAACTCAAAACAATAATGAATTGTTCAAAATAGCATAACATCTGGTTAAAAATTCAAAATATAGATTCAAATTTAACTTACGTTTGCTCTTGACGGTTCTTCTTACTTTGAAAGTTATTTATGATGTCATCATTGCTAATTGTGGCAAGAACACCTTTCTCAAGACATGTGACTAAACGATCATTTAACAACTCGTTACTTTCCTTAATTAACAATTCCTTTCTAACAAAATCCATAGCCGAAAACGCGCGTTCAACACTAGCAGTCGCAACCGGAAGAATCAACATCAATTTGATAAGCAAATAAACAAGATTATACACTTCATGTTTTTTCACCTTCACAAGCTTCATAGAAAGCTCTTTAATATCTTTTAATCCCATAAATCTTTCATCTTTTTTCACATCATGAATGTAGTTGTCGAGTTGATCATTCAAATGATCCAAATCGGTACTTGAAAACTCATTTGGATAAAATGATGCAAGTTTAATCAACTTTTGTTTATCAAATGAACAAAAGGAATCAATTGGGCTTAAACTACCCATACCAACAAGTATCTCCATATTTACTTCATCAAATCGAAGGTTGATTTCTTGAAGATGAAGATCAACGATTGCAAAAAACACATCAACTTGATAATGATGAAGGTTTGTTGTAGTACTCGGTGGCTCGCCTTTTCGTCTAAATGAAGTGATATACATTTCTTCCATAATTGGAATTTTAATATCATTTTGATTGCAAAATAAAATAACTGAACTTATAAGAGTTTCCCATCCTTCATCTCTTATTTTTTGCAATCGTTCCTTAACCGGCTTCACAAGTGACATCGCGTTAGCAATTTTTTCATCTTTTTTATGTAACACGACGCTTAATTCGTCTGTAACCTCAAGTACCGTCTTCATTAAATGTGCAACGAGTATGAAATCAAAATTTTCAAATGTGAAACGTCTGTCACGCGATAAAAATGAACTATTATTCATTCTAGATCTAATCGAACGTGGCGGTTCATCCCAAATCTCATCAAGCATTTCAACCATCACATGATAAAACTCAACGACATTCGAAACCATCTTATAATATGGTCCCCAACATGTTTTATCTTTCTTAAATTGTTCCAAATCAAGCTTTGGAATCACACAATTTCCCATTTCAAGTACGGAATCCTCTAACGCTTGTGAAACTTTTTGAAAACGAGTTTCTTTCGGTACTTCATTTAACTTCCAACAAAGGATAACCGCACGAAACAAATCTTCAAGAGTAAAGAAAAATTCAGCTACACATTCTACCGTTTCTTTAGAACGCTTAACGAGCGTTAGTTGAAGATGATTAGTGAAACAATGAGAGTAATATGCCGATTGATTTTCTTTCTTGATTAAGGTTTGAAGACCGTTAAAGTCACCATACATATTGTTAAGATCATTATAACCTTGTCCACGAATATTTAACGAATTTAACGAATGTTTTTCTAGTAGAGAACAAATTGCATTTTTGAGAGATGAAGATGCGACATCGATGACATTCGCAATACCAACAAACCTCTCAATAACATCTCCAGTTTTATCAACATACCTCAAACACAACGCGATTGAATCTTCATATTTATCCACCAATATGGCGAAATAGTCACCACCAATGTCTTCTACAATGGATTTAGTTGTTTCTTCTGCACATGAGTTGATCAAATCGACTTGAATTAATGGAGCATTCTTGATTACATCATCATTAATGTTATCATCAAATGCAGACATCATTTCTAAAAGCCCAACAACATCGTTGAAACACGATCCGTCGAATCCACAATCGTTTATATCAATTCCATGTTGTAACAGAAACCTCAAACAAAGAACTGGTGCGACTAATGGATGTCGGTATTCTTTGTTAGAACAGTAATTGACAACTTTCATCATATCATCAAATTGTGAAAAAAAAATCTTCCACTAAATGGTAATTGATTTTGTAAATATTCTAAATCAGCACTATCATCTGAATCACTCATTGTTCCCATTTCAGTTTCTTGAGTTTCGTTGTTGAAATCATGCTTACTATGACTGGAAGAATCGTTCGGTGATGAAGAAGATGCATCTTCACTCTTTGTCCCCTGTTTCTGGTTCTTCTTTTTTGATGAACCAATTTCATTCGTATTCATCGTCTGGTAAAAATTAAAACAAAGTAACAGAATTAAAAACGAGGAATAAGAAAGTTACTTTCTATTTGCGTAACTTACGATAACTGATTCAACATCAAATATGTTCAATGTCATGAAACTGACACTCTTACAGTATATATGCATGCTTATAATCACGAGTCTAACAAAATACAAAGATATATGTTGAAATTATGCTTCTAGAGTTGTCAAACACAACTAACATTCACATTTCACGTCAAAAACAACAAAAAATCTTCTATTTCATCGTAAAATTAGCAAGATTAACAGTAAAAGAAGCTGAGAAGTTGGAACGTTTACCTTTTGATATTACAAAGAAAATCGGAGAAGACGGCAAGACGCAGTAAAATGGTGAAAGTGAAAACCTAGGTTCACGCAGTCGTCTTATAAAATACTTGAATGTTAATGGATTATGGGCTTAAAGTACTTGTTTTTTTTTTCTTCTTCTTTATTTGGACTTTAACAGGGTTTGGGCTAATATAAGTTTTTTATTTGATTTATATATTAAATCATATATACTTTAACTAAACGTGTCAAACATATAAGTAATTTTTAGTTTTAAATAAATAACTGTCATAATTTGTTTAAATAGTAGGGGTGTTCAAATAATATTGGGAGATTTGAATATCTTAACTTCGGATATCTGAAATCTGAAAAAGTATTTTACTTTTTGACTTTTATAGATATAAATTAACGAAAAATATTTCTGATATTTGAAATATAAAAAATTATCCGAAAAATCTTAAAAATATTTGAAAATCAGACAAGTAATCTGAAAGATCCGAAATTTTGGATTTCGGATATCCGAATCCTAAATATCTGAAATATCTGAAAATTTTGGATATTTTGGATATCTGAATTATCTGAAAATTTTAAAAATCAATATCCGAATCCGAAAATTTAAGATATCCGAATTTTGGATATCCGAATTTTCGAAATATTAAAATCCAATTTAAATTAACATTAAAATTTCATCAATTTTCAAAAATCTTGAACTATCTCATTCCTCATATTTATGCCATATTCTATTAATAAGAAAATGTTTATTAATTTTTAGTTTTTTTTTTCTCTTTCTAGTAATTATGAGAATTGAATATTGACCTCTAAATATGGCGATTCCATTTAGCTTTCTGAAAAAAGTTTAGGATGGGAAATGATGATAGGAAATGAGATGGAGTAAAAATGACAAAAAATGTGTACATTTCTTCATGATTTATGATGAGGATGGATTTAAGGAATCCATTGTTAAATTAATTCTAAATTCAAATTGAGTTGGTAATTGAATCCTTCCACGAAGATGCCATCCTTCCTAGTTCCTCCACCAAGTTGAACTTTAGTATATGATATTTTTGACACATTCGTGGACCAAACTGGATCACATCATTTGTATTGTTTGATTACTTGTTGCACCATTAAAAGTTAGATGATTGTTTTTATGTAGTGTGATATTTCAGTAGAGCAAGTCAAATTTTGCTAGATGTTTGTCTCATGGATTCGGCAGGACAAGATAGGGACGTGAGTTTTAAATCTCTCACTCTCTGATTTTAGATTAACGCGTCAAATTTGTTTGGATGTTTTGCTTTCATGAATTTTACGAGACGAAGAACAGACAGTGTTGGATTTGTTGAACATTTTAGTGAGTTTGATATAACGTTACAACTAAAACTTCATCTATTTATATTTTAGGCATGTTAGATTATAATAATTCAAACCATGACATATTAGCCGATAATAATTCATTCTAACAGTTTGTAATAACAATAATTTCAATTTTCATTTTCGTCGTCAAGGGCAATCCCATTAGTATAACACTCTATTTCCGCTAGAGTTTCACTTGGTTTCACGTGACGTTTTCCAGTTTTGTTCAACAATCATCATTTTCAACGAAATCGAGTGTTAATCGCAAATGATTATACTACCGGGATAGTCCTTGGCAGCGAATGTGAAATTTAAGATTATTAGTGGCTAAACTGGTAGCATAAACTATTATAAGAAAATAGATTATAGTTTTGATTATTAAAATCAAAATTTTCGTATTTTTTATATAGCATATTGAATCTATATTCATTAACTATTATTTTTATCAAATTTTGAATCAACTCAACGTAATAAAATGCCAATCGTTTCTACGTAATTGCATAGTTATTTCACATGTTATTTACCAAATGCCTAATATATGTGAAGTATGAAAAAAAATCATTGTAACTCAAAAATTATGAAAACCTCGTATTTACATATGTAACAATGTAAATTTAAATAAAAATATTTATTTTTTTAAGTCTACATTTAATTTTATAACTTTTGGTGCAAAAAAATAAAAAAACATCAAGTAATTATTTCAAAAAATATAATTTTTATAAAAAAATGATATTTTTTAGTTAAATAGAGATATGTTACACCTGTAACGTGCCTAAACACCCATGAGGACGTCCTTTTTGTAGTTTTTTATAATAAAAAATCCGTTCAGCGCTTTTTTTAATTTTGTTTATATAAAGTGACAAAAAAAGTATCAAAACTATCCTATTTTTTATAAAAAATAATAATAATTTTTTATATAAGTTTCTTAAGTTTTCTAATGTAAATTGGTTTTTATTTACCCATACCCTATATATATATATATATATATATATATATATATAGGGGAAAGTTTAAATGAAAACCACTAAAAGTTAAGCAAACCAAAAAAACTACTACAAACTCAAGAATTTTGATCAATTTTTTTTCACAATTGTTATTTATAAGGTTAAAAAGATAGAAAACAAAAAAAAAATAAATAAATACGTATGTCCCGTTTTTACATATGTAAATCATATGATATACGTATATGTAAGATACAAATTACATATATGTAAAATGCAATCTACATATTTTTTTTTTCTATTTTTTTTTTGTTTTTTTACATTTTTAACCTTATAACTACAATCCATGAAATTTTTATTTTTTTTTAAATATCGGTTGATAGTAGTTTTCACGGTTTTTACAACTTTTAATGGTTTTCATTTGATCCTCATATATATATTATGATACTAACTAAAAGAAATTAATGAATTGACCAATATACGTTAAGCATCTTACAGCTCGGTTGTTGTCATGTGACTGGTTACTAGAAGCAACCCGATCGATCTCTTTGAGCCATTTTCTAACCCCGGATTTAAATTCATGTTTATCAATATTTCCATCTCCATCAATATCTAAGTGTCTCATTATGATCTCTGCAATCTCATCATCCATCAATATCTCATCATAGTTGACTTCCATAATGAAGTTATTCAGTTCATATTTTGAAATGAGTCCATCATGGTTGGTATCAATACGTTCAAAGAATCTGGATATTAATTAACCCAAATTTTGAATCATTACATTCCAAAATATACATGCTTACAAATTAAAAATAATTTAGTACTATACTCTCACCTATCTATGGCAGAGTCATCACGTGTTCCATCTTCTTTGAGTAATTTCTCTCCCGAAGCACGGTCCACCATAAGTGATATTAGTTCTATCAATTGGTTTTTATCTTCAAGCAACAGTTTTGCAACCTGAAAGAATCAAACAAAAACAATATACATCCAAAGAAATCAACCAAACTCAAACTATATTTGATATATATACTGACCTGATTATATTCTGTTCCGGATTTATCAAGAGAATATGGATCATCCATCAACTGTCTTGTGACATCTAACCAATCTTGAAACGTATCAAAGAATTCCTCTCTGGTCATTGTTTTACTGTCGATATTCGCCTCCGGAAATTTCATGATTTTCTCCATTTCTTTTTGCCGAATCATAAGATGTTTTTCTCTATCTAACATAAGTGTTTGTACTTCATAAAACGGTACATGTAATTCAACTTTTCTTTCAACTTCTGCATACTCTAGTCTTCTTTTCTGAATCCGTTCATCAAAAAGCTGCAAAAAATCAAATGGTCTACAAAATTAGCATACATAATCAAGAACTAATTATATAATGGAAAAATTACCAAAATTTACTTGTTTCACCCAAAATTTATTAAAATAGACATGAGAACCGCATGCTAAAAGCAAAAAAACACTGGCTAAAAGTCTAGTCAATACCCGATCAAATAACTCCGCTTCAAATCTGCCGGCTAAATTAGACAGCCGTTTTTTAGCATGTGGTTCTCATGTTTATTTTTGTAAGTATTGAGTCAAACAAGTCCATTTTGGTAATTTTACCTTATATAATGTCTATTAGT
>WOUH02000022.1:6908243-6930123 GCA_009936405.2 Stevia rebaudiana | reverse complement strand
CATGTAAAAACGGGACATACGTATTTTTTTTTTCTATCTTTTTAACCTTATAAATAACAATTGTGAAAAAAAAAATTAATCAAAATTCTTGGGTTTGTAATAGTTTTCTCGGTTTTCTTAACTTTTAGTTTTTTCATAACTATATATATATATAGTTTAGTGAACCGAGAAATTTGTTTCGTTCAAGATTTCAACTATGATATTTCATAGAAAAAGGTGATGAGTTTTCATTGGGACAAGTGTGCTTACGTCATTACAAAAATATATAATTTATATCTACATACACGTGTATTACACGGGTTTATAAGCTAGTTTGGTATAAAGC
This sequence comes from Stevia rebaudiana, assembly GCA_009936405.2. Taxonomy (NCBI): domain Eukaryota; kingdom Viridiplantae; phylum Streptophyta; class Magnoliopsida; order Asterales; family Asteraceae; genus Stevia; species Stevia rebaudiana. The sequence goes on along the minus strand of WOUH02000022.1, from coordinate 6,929,798 downwards.
AAAAAAATAAGGTTATAAGAGTATTTGGTATCAGAGGAGCTAATACTCTTCTTGTATCTGCATATTTTCCATCTTTTGTAGTAGTTCAATCTTTTGTAGCATGAGTTGGCTTTTTTTTCTTGAGGCGTGAACACCTTAAAACAAGAGACTGGTATTCTTTAGCCACCCAATCAATTCTACTACGAACCTCTTCACTTAGATAAGGAGGTTGAATGTCATTCAAATTATGATCATTGGTGAGCTCTAGTGCCTTCAGTGACACCTCTACTTGATATTGTGCCTAACCTATAGTTCTTTGTGATTCCAAAAGGGCATTGATTTTATTGCCCCATGCTAGCTAATAATTTCTTATCTTTTACCATCAATCAACTATTCTTTATCTTAGATTTCCGTCATCAGAGTTTTCAACTGGTTTTCTTCTCCTTTAATAAAATTCACCATTTCTTCCATTAACATGGCATATTCTCTCTTCAAACTGACAAACTCCATGATACTATTACAACTATATATGTTATATTACGTGATGGAGGTCATGATTTTTCATTTTCTACTCTTTCATTAGTAGCCACATCTTAGTTCTGCCCTCATTATAGAGTGCACGTGATAACTCATTAAATTGAGGCATGTTTCTTATCTTCCGCTGACGTGTATTAATGTGGTAAAAAAATTCTATAATAAAATTAAGTTTAATTAGAGCATGGGTATATAAAAAATCATCATGTGGTATTAAAGTATATTAACAAAAAGAACTCACTTCTTCTAAGCTGAGCGTAATCCCTTGCCTGTTGAAAATAGCATGCCATCTTGAAGACATAACCTTCACCAAGAACTTCATGTACTTTCTTATTCTTTGCCTTTAAAAAACGCTTGTAGCGTTTTTCGAAGAATCCATGCATTCTTCTTACCTCCTCGAAAGCCTGCATTATGTCAAGAAGTGATTATCTTAGACTCATGTGCGGATCTTAGATGCCTTCTAAGATTAGCCTTAAGACCCCCGATAACGAAACGATTCTTAGTGACAATGCAGCAGAAGCAAGACTCGTAATCAATTGCACCTTTATTGATTACAAGGAGAACGTTACAAGAGAGCTTATAAGCCATTACAAGGTGAATATCGAAGTGTGGAGGTGGTTTGCACAAATGAACCATCCACCTATTTATACTACAATGCATACTATCTAGCCTAATCTAGAAAGTTCCTATCTAGACCATTCTTTTGTAAATATCTACAATATATACATGACATTTCTAGACCATTCCTTCTTGATATCTGCATGGAGCATTCTAGTCCCATTGATCCAGAAATGTTGTAAGGATTCTAGCCCCTTCCCGGGTTAAGGTTAGGTCTAGGCCAACCTTGAACGATATGGAATATTTCGAATAATGCAGCCACATTGACCTGATGTACCCGTGAAAATTGGCATGTTTTGAGCGGGTCGTGACAATTATGCCTGCTAGTTTTGTTGCATTACTATTGTTGCTCAACAGAGAAAAATCTTGATCATTTTTTATGCGAGACAGAAATTAATAATAACCACTTGCATATAAAAACATGGTTCTCACTAAAAAATCTATAATTAGATAAATCCTAAGGTTCAAGCATTACAAACACAAAAGTTTTACCCCAAAGGCATTAACAATACGAATCTAGAATTAAGAAACTATAGTAAAGTTAAACTCTATTATAAAAAAACCCTTGTTGACATCTGGCAGAGAAAACTAAAGAATCATGCACCAAATTAAACACGTCTTTATTAGTTCTTGAATTTTATCTTGGCTAATCACGCCATCAAATCAATAAATCTAGCCAAATTACGCAAAAGAAGCCATAGAACATATGCAATCAAACCCAATGGTTCCAACATTATGGAAACCACAAAGTTTTATTAGTGAGGATTTACGTTGAGCATGTAGTGTGGATACAATTGTAATGAACCAAAGAGACACTACTTGACCAAATTAAACAAAACATGGGTTAAACTCTAGTTTATTAACTCTTCTTAACCATATCTGAGAGAGAAATCAAAAAGAATTATGCATCATCAAACCCCATCTTAATCAGTTGTTGATGTTGTCAAACCAAGAAATTTAGCCACTACACACAAAAGAAGTAATAGAAGATATTCAATCAAACCCTATGGTTCTGGCATCAAAGAAACTACGAAGCCTGTTCATACAATTTTTACGAACCAATTAGATAAAAATGGCAGCGGTAGAAAGAGTACAACTACCTTTACAAAATTGAAGAAAACTTGGATAGATTTGACGGAGAAATCCCTAATTTCTTCGGACAGAGAACCCTAATTTATGATAGAGAAAACCCTGATTTGCTCTTTCATTTCTGTGTGTTGATGGAGGTCGAAGGAGAGTAGCAACTAACAATACCGCTCATTTTTAAATGTTAGCGTGCCATTTTTTATTTGAGTGAATTGTTGTTTTAGTCCATGAGGTTTGGACATTTTTCCCACTTTCGCTCAAAAACTTTGTTTACTCATTTGTATCCATCTTGTTTACATATTTCTAGAATTCCGTCCAACCAACTAACGCGTCAAAATTTTCAGTTAATTTTCACAACGCATTTTTTTGTTTTTTTTGGTTCTTTTGGCATTTTCATCCATCCGTTTTCTTCTCATTCATACACATCATTCATCTGGCAATCCTTCTTCGTCGACCTCTGCCACAGGCACAATCATCACCGCCATCCATCTATGTGTTCTATTTTGCGACTAAGAGAGAGAGATGGAGAGAAAAAAGAGCCTCCAACTCCTTTTCGGCGACACCACCGGTGGTTCTCTCTACGGTTCCCCCATTCGCGATTCCTCCTCTCGACAACAATGGTGGCGATGTTCCTTTCTAGCAGATAATAACTATAACTGAGGAGTAGATATGTGATTCGTGTTGTTATCCAATCAAATAGACGCCAGTAGTGATGGTAGTCGAATCCCAACATGTAGAGTCCATTTCCAGTTACAAATCCACTTACTCCTGCAGTATCCAAACACAACGAGCCAGTACTTTCCCAAAAATCAGATTTTTAGCCTTTTTAACCCCAGCTCGTAGGGTTTGAATACTTAACTTTCATGGGACGATTTTGGCAGCAAAAGAGGATTTACCAATCATCACCAATTTATCAAAATTCAAGATCTAGTCCATCATTTCAAGAATCAATCATGCCAATGAGTGGCTAATTAGTTTGTAATCAAGTTCGGGCAAACGGTTCTTGTAAGTTCGTTGCAAGATATTAATTAAACCTTATTTTATTGTGTTCCTTGTTATTAACTTGCAGTTTTAGTTAATTTAAAAGAATCTTTTATGTTGGATTAATTGTTGCATATTATCCGCATTCAGTTTTCTTGTAAGGTGAGCTGTTTGGTCTATGATAATTAATTAACACTTACGATTTAATAATTGTGTTCCAAATGAATATAAAATATTCTTTGCTTTTACTACTTTAATCAAACAAATTAACAAAGACCATATCTATGTGATTTCTAATAAAGGTTTATCTAACTGGTAATTGCCTTTTTATCCCAAAATTCGAAAGTGGTTGTTTTTTGTTAAATTGAATACAAACTCAATCAAATTCTCTATTATGTGATTTCTAGTAAAGGTTTATCTAACTATTTATTGACTTTGAACCCGAAACCCCGAATTTGTTGTTTTTTGTTAAATTGAGTACACACTTTGTTTTATATTAACCATCAATTGGATTACAATAAAATAGCAGGCAAACGGGCAACAAGTTGCAACGCCACCCAATCAAATTTTCTCTTTTTACAATTGTTCTCTCAAATCATAAAACACAATTTTCCTTTCTGCAATTAGTTAACTAGATAATAGTTATTAACTTTCGACATCTCGATCACCAACAACAACACTTACTCAAGTGTTAGAAAATATTTAAAAAGACTATTATACCCCTTCACGCAACAAAATTCTCACTCTCCATATCTTTCACCATCCTATCCAAACCCTCTACCCCCATTTCGTCTTTACAAACTTCATCTAATTTCAAAATCTTCGAACAACTCCCTCAAAAGCTTCAAGAATTAATCAAACTCTTCAAATCCGTACAAGACCCAAAGGCCAAATACGAGCAGCTCAACTCATGTTCTACGGCAAGATTCTCAAGGCCACCAACGCCAAATTCAAAACAGAAGAAAATGAAGTTAAAAAAACGGACAGAATCTATATACCTTTAGTAACACAAAGTTTTTTAACAATGGTTTTAAAATGCACGTGTTAGAAGCGCATAATGTGGCAGTTAGCTTGTATTTGACCATCTATTGAACAAATGACAATAGATGATGAGAATATCGTATATTTTAGTGTATAAAAGGTAACCTGTTAAAATAATAAAATATTATCTATAAATAATTTTTTAATATTTTTAATAAAACGAATTTGACATAGTACCTGTATAGATGGATTCCTCGGTCGTCCAATCGAAGCAAATTTACCTTCCAAACCATATTCATGCATGTTCATTAAGTCATCTGCCATCTAATGTGTGAGTGATCAAAGCTCAAGTTAAATGGAAACACATAAAATAATAAAACTAAAAAAAATAAGGTCATTCTTTATATACGTGTTTATCAATTACCAAAATACATCAAATAAGATTGAAGAATGAGGTGAGAATAAGCAAAAATACAGATAAAGAAGTGTGTTACCTCCGCAATACTACCATCATCAATGTTAATATTAAGAGAGACCATAAAATCATTAATTAAATCCTCCAATTCATCGACGTTTACATGCTGCTTTGTTTGTCAGGATATTTGTTAAATAATTAATCCTTTCTTGATATTAATACTACTTTTGTTAGTTTTTTTTAGATTGGTGCAGTAGTGTCTATTTATGTTATATTTATGTTATGAGTCTTACAAATCTCGATTAAACAATAACAAACGCACTATGAACACAGTGTTTTAAAATAAAAATCTAAATGCACGAATAAAAAAATATTAGTCATAAACATAGAAATCTAGAATTAAAAATCCACTTGTCGACTACTTGGTTTCACATCCACCACTCTTTTAATCAATCATAAGCCTTACACATTTTGATTACCTCATTTACATGGTTCGACTACTATTCTTCATCAAAACCATTGCAGGAGCCTCGTATATATGGTAAAATTAAAATTAGAGAAGGTTCATTTGAAAATCATTATCTCGTGCGAGAACTAAAACCAAACTTGAGTTTTTTTAAACATTTCTATGTTATTCATATGTTATTATTTTTTAAAAAGGATTTATACCATTGCATTGTAGAAAAACACCATTCACAAACAATTAAATATAACTTTTATTATTTGAATAATTCGAATTACAATACAGAAAATAAGAACAATTTACAACCAAATGATAAATCGCAGTAATGTAAAATAATAAAATGAAAGTAAACGATGGTTGAGGATTTGTATTCAACATGGGTTTCTTAAAACAGATTTTGAGCCACTCAGGTGAACTGTCTGTCTCCTAGATACAACAAGCCGGAGCAGAGTACTGCCGGAGAAATTCTAGCACCCGAAATTATACCTAAAACAAGAGCGAGGAAGAGAAGGTATATACAATCATGAGCAGAGAATATTGCATGTAATGTGGTTATAGGTGTGTTGAACTAAGGCACCTAACCTTGCTATTTATAATGATTGAGACTCAGGTGAAACACCCACCCATTCAATGTGAGCTCTAGAAAAAACATTTTCATGCTCATAGCGTGCAAAGTGCAAAGTGCGCCATCAAAACGTCACATTACGCCCTGTAGCGCAAGCCCGAGCCCGTGGGGTGCTTCGCAGACACCGGCCGCCACTCAATCACAACTCCCACTAATAAACCAATGAAAGGTTTATCATTTAATTAACGCGAGACAAGCTCATTAATCGAGACATTATATATTCAACCACACTTTTTTAAACATTGATATATCATTCATCATAGCTTTGTTTTGGACCAGGTTTGAATCATTTTAATCGTTATACATAATAGATTATAACCATGTTTCAAACACTCTAAATTGTAATATATACAGTTAATTATTTTAGGTCCAAAATTAATAATAAAACATATTTATTATTAAAATTCCAACATGCATCACTAATTTTTTTAACCTTAATACACGTATAGTGAAGATATATTAAAAACTAAAAAAAATACATTGTAAGTTGTTCGATACTACAAATGCAATATAACTACACCATATACGCAACATGGCATATACTATGGTAAGGGTGATGTTGTGTTGGCGGTGTGCCAGATTCCAGTTAATTTGGTAATTGTGTTAAATTTGAGGGAATTCGATCACATTCCAATCACGTTCGTTCTCCAACAAAACATGCTATCATTTGAATTCAATTTACATTTTCAACAAATTAGACAAACCAAACAACTTAGAAAAGAAAATCACATTTCAATATTTTTAACTTCAGCAAACTATTACTACTTGGCCCTACATTCATCTCAATTTGATTGCACACAAGTGTTAAAATATACACCATGTAACATAAGAAAACATAATCATTATTCCCTATTACCATCATCCACAACACAAAAACAATCATTAGAAGAATACAAATTTGTAAAATAATCACCTAAATGGTTAAGTAGGTAGTAACCATTTCACAAGCACATTATCAAGAACACTTTTAAACATGTATGAACCAACTTTTAATTAGGTTTCAAGGATCCATTCCAACAAACCATCCACAAAACACAAATTTCCATTTTGTAACCAATCTAATTCTCTAGCAACAGAATGAACTAAAGAATTCCAAAATCTATAGTCAGGAACATTACCTTTTTCCAACATTATTTCCATGATTTTATAACCATCTTCTATCCTTCCTTTTGAATATAAACCACCGATTAACGTCTCATAAGTCATCAAATTCCAATTAACCCCAACTATTTTCATCTCATCAAACATATCAAGAGCCGAATTTAACAAACCCAACTCACAAAACCCAAATATCAGTGCATTATAAGTGTCCGCATTTGGAAGACATCCTTTCATCTCCATATCTTTCAAAAGCTTAACTGCCGCCTTTGCTTTCTTTAACTTACATAAACCTAATATCAAAGTGTTATACGCGATCACATCAATCTCACCGCCTTTCTTCTCCACGCGTTCTAAAACTTCAACCGCTTCAATTGCACGATCCTTATCACATAGAATCTTGACAACTTTGGTGATTGTAACAACATCAGGGACAAACCCAAGATCAAAACTTTTTTCCAACATCACAAGTGCTTGTATTAGATTATCTGTTTTACAATACGCGGTTATTAGAATATTAAAAGTAACACTATTTAAATCCACCATTTCATTCATCAAACTCCTAGCCCTACCAATCCCAAGTTTTCCATTCTTGCAAAGTGCATGAAGCAATGTGTTGTATACAATAACATTTGGTTTCAAACCTTTGTTCTTCATGGTCTGCAAAAGCTTAAAACCATCAGCGATGCGATTGGTCGAACAAAGTCCTTTCATCAAAATACCATAAGTGTACATGTCACCTTTAACACCACAACCCATCATTTTTGTTCGATAAAAACCACGCGCTATATCGATATCTTCTTTAACAAGAACATCAAGTATTGAGTTGTAGATTTTCAGGGTGGGTGTCACGTTGAATCTTGAAACCAAGTCGGGAACTTTAACCACTTGTCGGATCATTCGGGCTCTACCAAAGCCACGAACAATGGTGACAAAGATATCATCGTTTGGTGGTGACCCAACTGAGTTAGGCATTTCATCGAGCACTTGGTGGACGGTGTTAAAATGCCTGAAAGTGCAGAGCTTGTGGATTAGAGCTCTGTAGGTGGATTGATCATGTGTGAAATGAGGAAGTTTGGATGCCCATTTGAAAGTTTCAAGCGCTTCAGTTGCTGATTTCTGGTCTAATAAAAGGTGTGAAATCTGTACGTGATTAGGAACAGGGGTGTTACTCGATATGCATCTTGATTGATGATGGAAACATTTATGGGTTCTTCTTGATCTGAACAATATGGGTAGATATTTGGAAAAATTGAGCATATTTGTTTGGATTTACATTTCACTGGATCTGTATCGATTTTTATAACGATTTTTAATAATCTTCTGTGTGTGCGTTTTCTACTCTTGTGTGTTTTTCGATTATTTTGTGATTATTGCGATTTTATAATTTGGGGTGATAACTGATAAGTGTTTTCATGGCTGTAGACTATAGATTGTAGTTATGATATATTTAAATTCAAATTTTATTAAATTAAGTTGATGATTCATCTAGACTTAGAGGTTTAAAACGGGTGACTCATTCACTTTTTAGTCACTAATCTTGTTTTAAAATTTTGATTACTGCTAGATCACAAGCCATTTTGTAATACAATTTGATATTCATATGATCAATATTCAACTTATGAAAGATTGAAAGTGGTTTAATTAAGTAGTTAATCTCGGGTGGTGGGTGTTCAAATAAGAAATGTTTTATAGATAAATCCAATCAATATGACTTGTCAACCAAACACCTCAAAAACTTCTTGTACGTGATGAATGATATTATAAACATAAATGGGTTTTCAAAGATAGTCCTAGGGTTATGGTTAACAACTAAGTGGAGATCATGTCACAATTAAGTTGCAATCCAATTGTCCTACTTCTAATGTAGACGTCAACTCCCAAAGGTCAAAATTGAATATCTTTATTTAAAGATTTTTAAAACTAATAATAAAATTGACTTTTTAAACTTTTCGAATAAAGGTCAATTGTTTATAATTGTTTTAAGAAGCCAAAGGTAAGAAAGATAGGTGACGTTACATGAGTACTGAGTCTTCACTAGTCGGTTTTTAAGCATTTCTCCAATCAATTTTCTCTCTTTATAGTGAATTTATAGAGATAGTAATCATTATGAAATTTATAAAAATTGACGGTGAATACAATGGCTAATAGCTTAGAATCATTACAACTTACGATGATGATTAAAAGTTGTTAAACTGGGAGTAGTGGAGCGTCTCATTAACGTTAAAAATGATTTTTGATGTTTTAAAACCATTACGTGACCATCATTGAAGAGGCGTCATTGATTTTTAGCCAAGTCCTTAAACGTTGTTAAACACAATTTACATTTAATGCACTTCTTAATAATTTCAGTGTGGGTGTATCTAATCTAGATTACATCTCTTTTCAAAGTGATTTCTGTTTAAACCTTATATTATCTTTATATATTTTCTTAATAAATGAAATATAAGAGACATATTAATTGAAACATGCTTTTGAAAAGAAAAAAAATATATGATAACTACAAATTCAGAGATAGATACATATCTATTCAAAGTCACGTTCACTTCAAACCAATTATAACTCAATATTGTATGTGTTCATATTCTATGTAAACTCACGTTCACATCAATTGTATGTATCACATCTCTCCATGTGTAGTTAATATAAGATCCAATATGAGTTGGATCACTAAACATCAAAAATAATTTTCATGAATCAAGATCTCATTTGAGTTTTAGTCAGTCAGGTAAAATATAATAAAGTCACGAATGCAAATGAATCAAGATCTTATTTGAGTTGACTTCATCAACAATTCACCATGTTCTCCGTTTTAATAAGCAATCAAGCCTGATGTATGACGCAAGCCTCACAACAACTCATACAACATAAAAGTCTACTCAAACATTATTTTCTCTAATTTAACATTTTCCACTAAAAACAACTTTATATATTCAAATTGTGAGTTTGTGACCACTATTAAAAAGCGTTGTGATACGAACCCAGATTTGTCAATAGTTATTTAGCGCCAAAACTCAAATCAACGAAAATCAAAATTAGTAACCGTTCCTGCTTCTAGTTTAGTTTAAGTAGTTGGTTTCTGCATTTGTTTGAGTAGTCGATGTTTAATAAGAAATTAGGGTCTTACTATCAAGCCTATCTCGAATTTAGCTATTTATGTAATCTTTTCTTTAGAAACCAAAGTTAGATTCTATCGCATTACCTCTTGTACATAGAAATTTTTTGACATTTTGTGTTTCTTTTAAGTCATATATATAGCTTTTAGGTTGTTTTAGGTTTTACGCATGTTATATTGATATTTTAAATCGTGTATAAAGGTTTTACTATCTAAATATTGAACACGTGATAATAAAATTTAAAAAAAAAGTATCATAAAATTAAATTGCACCATCATAAACTCAAACACTATTAGGATCAACCTGAAAGAACCAAAATGGAAATGACACAAAAATTAACCAGAAATAAAACATGATAAATTACTTCTCCAGCATATTTAATGGCATTACAGTAAATCACCTAATTAAACCAACTAATTTTGAGGTGATTACAAACAACAATCTAAAGTGGTAACAACTTAAAGTTGCCTTTCATATAAATTAAACCATCTAACAACAAGAAAAAAATCAATACAGTCAACACGCGATGACATTTGGCGAGTCAAACATCATTTTTCAAGAAGATGATACCTTAACAACTTTATATGCAGGATGCAACAAACCAAGTTCATCTTTCACTTCAAGAGGATTACTACTATCATTTCTTGTTTGTTTCACCCTCCTACTGGCAAGTGATTTATGAGTAAACCCATACATCTGCAAAATCTGATTATCACCAAAATTAAACGCGCGATCCATTTGTTTTAAACATCTTTCAACTGGATAATCACCGAATTTCCCACAAGGTTTACAACCCACAAAATGAGTAACAAGTGGCCATCTATGATCACCAAAACCAGGATGGTAATTAGCAATCATTTCCTCATATCTATCAACCAAAATTCCCCAATAACCATGAAGATAATAATGATTTTCTAAATAAACTTTATTACCCCATTTATCCTTTTGTGAAGCTAATATCCAAACCATTGCAGATTGATCATCCGCTTCGAAAACCGGTCGATCTTTAAGTTCTTTTGTCAAAAGTTTACCTGCTTCATCTCTAATCTTTCCTTTTGGACCCATTGGAGCCCAAACATCAATCAAATCCAATGACCATTGACAGTTTCTTAACAGAAAACTACCCGTATTCAACCCGATCCAATTCTTTTGATCATAAACCATTTCGTTCCAACCGTGCATAACCAAGTTTCGATCTATATACCGGTCCCACGGGATCTCAAACGCCATATCTGTAAACATTGCATCACTATCCATCCACCATAAGAACTCAATTTCAGGATGACTTAACAAAAGCTTTCTGATTAATGGAAGTTTTGCCCAAAAACCAGCCATTTCAGCATCGAGTAAAGCCATGTTGTAAAAGATTTCAATCCCATGAATCCTACAATAATCAATCTTGTTTTTGATCGATTTTAGTAAATAATGATCACCAACTGGATTCTCACAAGGTTTTGGTGAAGAACCAGTGACCAACAAAACCCTAGGCTTGTTAGCATTGACAAAATTAGGGAAATTAGGGTTTTGTTTCAACCATTCACCTCTCTGTTCATCCCAATTTGAGATCTTGGGGCCAATGCTGTAGGGTTCGTTTGGATTCTTCTTCACGTCATCTTCTTCATCGACAAACAGCTTATTGATATCGAATTCCGCGTAATTGTTGGTCGCCGTCGCCGACGACGTTGTTTGCTCGTCGGTGGTTTGTAATTCTTCCAGAACACGGCGTGGCTCGGCTCGCTTACCGCGGTACTGATAGAACGTCTCACGGATCTCCTTGAAGTCCTTTTCCGGCGTACCAAACTTTCCGGCGCCGATATTGGCACGTAGGACGACGACGGTGAGAAACAAACAGAGAAGTGTTACCATGCCATTGTTAATAAGCCGCTGCAATTGACGTCTCCGGCGAGTCCCAATTATGCGATCCAGCATCTTTTACCGATTCAATCTAGAGTTTAAGGAAATTTTGGATCTTTATCAAATTCCAGTTGTGAAAAAAGGTTATTTTTTATGATTAATGGAACAAGGGTTTGAGGAGTTTCAATAAGGTGAAGAGATTATGGTAACAAGGTTGATAAATATGGGAATTTGGAACAGTGATTGTATGGGGTCTTAGGTTTGAATTTGTTGGACTGATGAAATGTTTGATCGAATTCATAGATTTAGAAATGTCGGTGGGTGAAACTTGGAAGTGGTGGTGTAGTGATGGACTGATGAAGGAAATTAAGATCGAAAATGTTACATAGTTGGTCCTTGACTTTTTGCATAAGTAATGATAACGCTCATTAAGAAAATATACAACGAATTATCTTGTTGTTTAATTAATCTCCTATGATTTTCCCTCTATCAAAATATTGTGTTAATATTATGCGATGTCGGTGGTGGTGGCGGTGGCGGGAGCAGGTATAGTCAGTGTTAAGACTAAGTATAGTGTAGCCTCTTATGAATGTCTAAAAGGATTTTGGGGCGTTAAAACCATTACGTGATGATCATTGAAGATGCGTCATTGATTTTTAGTCAAGACTTAACCAGCGTTAAACACAATTTACATTCAATGCACCCTTTAATAATTTAAATCTTATCATTTCCATTCAATGCAAAAAAATTAATGTTGAGTTAAAATCACTACACCTAAATAAATGGGTGTTTAGTTAAATGATGGTTGCTTATGTGACATCTACATGCCAATTTAACTACAAGACCACTACACATAGCCTAATAGTGATGGCGGCTAGGGTGGTGGCAAAATTTGGTCACAACTGAACCAAACTGGTTATAATTACATAGTCTAACTTATTTATGTGAACTTTGAAATATTATATTCATATTATTGTGAATATATAAGGTTTTTAAGAATTACATATAAAACTTTCAATTCAATAAATCCCGACAAATCCCTAATCTTCACCTCGCCGCTCGACTAGCGCTTAGCAATTTCTACACACAAGTGGACATGTATACAATTGAAGTTAAAAATAATTTTATACAAAAATAAGAAAATGATTTCTTCACTTCGTCGATCGACTAGCGCCTAGCAATTTTCTACAACAAGTGGACATGTATACAATTGAAGTTAAAAATAAATTTATACAAAAATAAGAAAAAGATTTCTATAGATATGTAACATCGTAAGATATTGTTAGTGTATGTATGTCAAAAATTGTTAGATGAATATGCTAAGCTAACATCAAACAACAAAATAAAATAAATCTAATGTTAAAACTTCGTCTTTAATAATAACCGAAAGCGTTGATAACATGTTGCACCAAAAGTGTCCGTAGGTTTCATTCAAATTCAAAATAAAGATAAATTTACGATATAGTCATTATATTGACTTATTCTTTGTTACTAAGGTAATTAGCTAAAATGTTTCACTTATAACATCTATTTAAAATAAAGTAATTTAGTTAAAACATAAAAATATTAATACTAGTGACCTAATTTGAACATAAAATTAAATAAAGTTGTCTCATCACATATAATACATTCTGAAATATATTATTGGTTTTATTTTATACAAAATTAATGCATTTGGTATGCAATTTATATTGCAATGACACATTGTCTACCTAGAGACCCACTAGAATTAAATGATGATATCATAGATCTGATTTCGATGTTAGTATAAATGACTTTTAGCAATCGCACTATTAGTTTTGATTGTATCGGATTCAAGATCTAATAATGTAATTTTACTTTTTTTAATAGCTAATTATAAAAGAGAATGCCAAAAAAATATCAAATTATATAATATACAATTAGCAATGTTGGTGGGTTTCCTCCACCACCGACAAACATTACTTTTTATATATAATCGGTTCTGAATAAATATATCTAAGTGTGTGGTGTCGAGATGGTAGCAGCTGTTTGTTAAGTCCTTATTCTTCCATGAGGTCAAGGGTATGATCCTTGGCCTTTGCACTCTTTTTTTCATTCTTTTTTTTTTTTTACTTTTAACTTCTCATTTGCAACCTTAAACTTTTATTATTGACATTTTCACACTTTAAACTTTTTAGAAAACTTTGTAAGATGTAATAAAATTCCTTTAAAGTTTATAAGGTATATAAAAATTACCTCTTAGGTAAAATATTTTTTTTCTTACTTGCCTAAATTTTTTTACGTCGTCCGGGTTTGTTTGAACCATCAAACGTAAACTGAACTGAAATCTTTCCGTAAATATAAGTAATTGCGTCCTTTTCTTTTTAACTGGGTTTTACTCTGACATTTCTCCTCTTAAATCCTTCGTTTGTCCTCCGTCATAAAGTGCAATACGTTCATTCTTCGTATAATGAGGCTCTGTTGAGGGATTTCTAACTATTCTAATAATACTACTTATATGACCTTATAGTGTCTTTTACCAACGAATCTTCACAGTCAATCCATCGAGTGGAGCCGCGAAGCGCGGGTACCTTTGCTCCCCTCAAGTTTTCAAAGGTTTTAAGCTCTCACATTTCTTTCTTTGACCTAAAAAAAAATTTGTTATCTTATTATTTACTTTTGGTCGGTATATATTTGAGTTGGTATGCGTTTTGATAAAAATGTTTTTTAAACGATTCGGATATCTAAGGTTTTGAATCTACCATTTCGTTTCATAAGCAAACTCGCGTAAGCCGCAGCACGCGGGTTCGCTTCGTAGTTGTTTACTATATATCAAACTATGTAGTTGTAGCCGTGTGGATTTGGTCAAAAAAACTCAAACATTTCTCCAAATTATATATAATGTAATTTGTGATTTCATTCGTTGGATTGTGATTATGAAGAATCTATATATGCTTAAGTTCTTAATAGGGCGGCTCATGTTTTAAATTCTGAAACTTAATTTTAAGCTTTTTTTTTTTTGCTGTAGATATGTATAAAACCTGTCGTTTATTAATTTTTACCACCCTATAAATACTCAACCATTTTATCATTTCAAATACACCAAAATATTACTCCTCTTTTATTCACATACAATCTTCAATCTTTCGAGAAAAAAATGGAAGGTGGTTCATCCTATGGTGTTTCTTCGCGAGGCGGTTCAAACAAAAACGTTTGAAAACCGTGTCCTAAAAAACTATAAACAATTAAACACCAAAAATAACTCATTCAATGCACACGGTTATCAACCACAACCTCAGTCTCCCCAAATGAACCTACCACTTTTCTACTACAACAACCCACATTTTGACCCCCAATATTTTTAAGACGCGTTTAACCAATTCGATCAGTGTCCCAACAAACGTTTCATCAATTCGGCAACCAATCATTTCAACCAAACGACCAATCTTCCCTACAAGGCAACTTTCAATGTTTGTTTTTTACTATCTTTTTATATTTTTTTAGTCGTTTATTTTGATACTTTCTTTTATTTTTATATATTATCACGAACAAAGTGAATCCGACTCTAGCGAACCCAAAGACGACCCACCACCACCACAACAACCAACGAAATCGAAAGCATCGGACCGACGGTGGAGCTCTATAGAAGAAGTCGCTTTATGTACGGCGTGGCTAATCCATTCCCAAAATAGCCAAGTCGGTTACCAACAATGTATAACTTTCTTTTTACATTTTTTTTACCAAAACGCGACAACTATATAATATATATTTGTTTTTAATCGTAGGTAACCGAAGAGTTTCACATAATAATGAAAGACAACTCTCGAACTGTTGATCAAATTTATTCAAAGTGTGGGGATTTGCATTCCTCCATGAAAAAAAAATGGATTCTACCACCAAGCGTCAATGAGTCGGAAAAGTGGCGAAGTGGATGAAGATATAATCTACAACGCCATGAAGAGCTACCAACAAGCCGTCAAGGTAAAAGGTTTCCCTCACCTTAAAGCATGAAAAATGGTTCGATATAAGTCTCTATGGAAGGATATTCTTCCATCGGGTTCTAACTCACATCCCACATCAAAGAGGTCCAAGTCTACCGAAGCCGTGGGTAGCTCAAATGCTGACATCCCCGTGGACCTCGATGCGGATGATGAAGAGAAGGAACCCGCTCGTGATGGTCTACGCATTTACTATGAACCCAAGCTCCCAATTAGAAGGGCAAGAGATCGGCCACTTCATCAACCTCTCAAGACGATTTAATCCAAAAAATAGCATATTCCAACTCATTCAACCGACATAAACAGTAGCTACGCTATTCAAACCTAAACAAGGGTCGACATGGTTGATGACAACGGTGGTGGTTGGGGCATTAGAGGTAAGGTGCAACTTAATTTCATTGGTGACTTATGGTGAAGATTCATAGTAACATTGAAACAAAGAGGTGAAAATACTGGATTTAGCATGAGTTACTTCAATAGCACTAGACCTGGTTAAATAAAATATCAATAGATTGCTTTATTGAATACTGACTTTATCAAAGCAAAGGTGTTATAACACGTTAGAAAACTAGGAAAATGTACACTCAAGTGTACTTGTAAATTTCTTTACAAAATTTACTTGATCAAAGAAGCTTAAATTCACTTGAATGTGGTAATTATGGATGAGCTTGTAACGAATAATAATTAATTTTATTTTCTCAAATTCCTTTGCTACATACACCGTCAATATGCACGCTTTAATACTTTCAACTAATTTTTTGTTTGAAGGACGCAGGGTCGTGATAACTAGAAAATAAAATTATTAAACCTTAATTAATTGTCAAAACATCAAACATGGAGTATAAAGAGTGAACTGTTATTTTCGCCTCTCGTATATTTTATATTTATCACTTTATCCTTACGTTATATTCTTAGTATTGTAATTTGGTACCAAAATTATGAAAAGCAGGATGGCAAACAACATAGCGTAGCTATCAAAGTGTCCAATAATGAATATAATTAATTAGAAACCAAAATGACTAATATAAAAAAAATCACGAAACTAATATTCACGTGTTTTATATCTTTTACCCCATAGAGAAAGGAAAGGTTCATTAGGGAACCATAAAAAAAGATGGAACTGAGAAATGCTTGTGAACCGTTGATTTTTTTTGTATTATATTATTTTTTTTCGTAATGGATTTTTTTGTACTGTATTAATTTTTTTTGTACTGTATTATTTTTTTTGTACTAAATTATATTTTTTACTAGGTTTCTTTTATTGAATATGAACTGTCCACAAGTTTTCCCAAGTTCTCTTTTTTTTTTGTTCCTCAATGAACCTCCCTTTACCCCATAACATATGCAATGAACAACAATAACAAATCCATTCACTTCCATAAATAATGAATATTAGAACAATCAAAATAAAACAATTTGTAAAACAAATGAAATCACGGCTTAGTGGTCTAGAACAAATTAAGGTGTCATTTTGGAATCTAGAATTTTGACTGAATTTGATCGATGATCTTCACGTTCACTTGAAAAGCCTTTGCCAGAAGATCATTCGGAATATCAGGATTTGCTCCAAAAACAGCATTTGCAACGGTAATAACACCCGGGTTTTGGCTGCTTAGACCCACAATTGCAACAGCATTACCATATCCCACATTCCTTTGAAAGTGAACAAGACCTTCTGGGAAAACAAAAACATCACCTTTCTGAAGCACTTTGCTAATGAGTCGATTTTGAGGGTTAGATGTTACGAACCCAACTTCAATGCTTCCTTCAATAACTGTCAAGATTTCAGTAGCGCGAGGATGCGTGTGAGGTGGATTAACACCCCAAGGAGCAAAGTCTATACGCGCTATCGAGATACCAAGAGTGTTGAGACCGGGTAGTTGAGCAACTGTAACAGGAGTCACACGAGATCCAACCGCATTTGAGGTGTTTCCCACTAAATGCAGTCCACTAAAGAAGAAGTCATTCGCCTGCACAAGCTTAGCATCTTTGCAAGCGAAACCGTTCACTAGCACTGTGAAAGCAAAAATGAAAAATGAATTAATAATCATATAGGTTACATGAAAACGTTACGACATCTTACAAAAAAAAATGAAATATTACATACCTAGGCCGTTTGGGTTGGCAACACAAAAATCTTGAAGGGGGCTATTGTCGGATGCAAAAGCAAAAGAACAGGTTATGAGCATGATAAGCCCGAGAAATAGAAAATGAGAAGCCATTATTGTATATGGTTTGCAATGGAAGCTAAGAAGAAGACGAGATGTATTGGTAATCTAATTTGCTTCTTGATTGCGTTTTATAGCATTCAACTGTGGATAATTTTGCCGTCCCACCAAAATTATAAGATGATATCATAGAAAAAATATAACATTGTTTACCTTTTTTTTTGAACGGCGAAATATTACATTTTTTTTAGAACGGCATTACATTGTTTACTATATCAAACTATGTAGTTATAGCCGTGTGGATTTGGTCAAAAATACTCATACATTTCTCCAAATTATATAATATGTAATTTGTGATTTCATTCGTTGGATTGTTATTATGAAGAATCTATATATGCCTAAGGTTCTTAACAGGGCTGCTCATGTTTTAAATTCTGAAACTTTACTTTACGTTTTTGCTGGTTACAGATATGTATAAAACCCTCATTTATTCAGAGTTCAAACATAACGACAAAACAGAAATAATTGTCGGAATAAGTCAGCAATAACCATTACGGGGAACTAATAGCAATTAGGTAGTGTTTGTATGTATGAATAGAGGCTGCAATGAAATGATTTATTACGTTGGAATGAAATAAAACATGTTTGGTTACACTTAGTAATAAAATGCACAATTAAATAAAGAATATGATTACTTCTCTTTTAATGATTTTCATTTATTGGAGGAGGGGTAATTTTTTTTTTTCCTTCCTTTCCTTGAAGGATTGATCCGATCAATGATCCAACACATGAGTCACATGACTCAACTCAGTACCCGACCCATTATCAAAATCATGACCGTCACCCAACCAATGACCTGACGCAGGGTCGTGATAACTAGAAAATAAAATTATTAAACCTTAATTAATTGTCAAAACATCAAACATAGAGTATAAAGAGTGAACTGTTATTTTCGCCTCTCGTATATTTTATATTTGTCACTTTATCCTTACGTTATATTCTTAGTATTGTAATTTGGTACCAAAATTATGAAAAGCAGGATGGCAAACAACATAGCGTAGCTATCAAAGTGTCCAATAATGAATATAATTAATTAGAAACCAAAATGACTAATATAAAAAAAATCACGAAACTAATATTCACGTGTTTTATATCTTTTACCCCATAGAGAAAGGAAAGGTTCATTAGGGAACCATAAAAAAAGATGGAACTGAGAAATGCTTGTGAACCGTTGATTTTTTTTGTATTATATTATTTTTTTTCGTAATGGATTTTTTTGTACTGTATTAATTTTTTTTGTACTGTATTATTTTTTTTGTACTAAATTATATTTTTTACTAGGTTTCTTTTATTGAATATGAACTGTCCACAAGTTTTCCCAAGTTCTCTTTTTTTTTTGTTCCTCAATGAACCTCCCTTTACCCCATAACATATGCAATGAACAACAATAACAAATCCATTCACTTCCATAAATAATGAATATTAGAACAATCAAAATAAAACAATTTGTAAAACAAATGAAATCACGGCTTAGTGGTCTAGAACAAATTAAGGTGTCATTTTGGAATCTAGAATTTTGACTGAATTTGATCGATGATCTTCACGTTCACTTGAAAAGCCTTTGCCAGAAGATCATTCGGAATATCAGGATTTGCTCCAAAAACAGCATTTGCAACGGTAATAACACCCGGGTTTTGGCTGCTTAGACCCACAATTGCAACAGCATTACCATATCCCACATTCCTTTGAAAGTGAACAAGACCTTCTGGGAAAACAAAAACATCACCTTTCTGAAGCACTTTGCTAATGAGTCGATTTTGAGGGTTAGATGTTACGAACCCAACTTCAATGCTTCCTTCAATAACTGTCAAGATTTCAGTAGCGCGAGGATGCGTGTGAGGTGGATTAACACCCCAAGGAGCAAAGTCTATACGCGCTATCGAGATACCAAGAGTGTTGAGACCGGGTAGTTGAGCAACTGTAACAGGAGTCACACGAGATCCAACCGCATTTGAGGTGTTTCCCACTAAATGCAGTCCACTAAAGAAGAAGTCATTCGCCTGCACAAGCTTAGCATCTTTGCAAGCGAAACCGTTCACTAGCACTATGAAAGCAAAAAATGAAAAATGAGTTAATAATCATTTAGGTTACGTGAAAACGTTACAACAACTTACAAAAAATATGAAATATTACATACCTGGGCCATTTGGGTCGGCAACACAAAAATCTTGAAGGGGGCTGTTGTCGGATGCCAAGGCAAAAGAACAAGTTATGAGCATGATAAGCCCGAGAAATAGAAAATGAGAAGCCATACTTAATATTGTAAATGGTTTGCTATGGAAGCTAAGAAGATGATGAAATGTGTGGTAGTCTAGTTTGCTTCTCAATTGCCTTTTATAGCATACAATCTAGGATGATTTTGCCGTCCCACCACAATATTTAAAGAATGATATTATGATATCAATAAAAAAATCGCATTGTTTACTATCAAACTATGTAGTTGTAGCCGTGTGGATTTGGTCAATGAAACTCAAAACTTTTTTCCCAATTATATACAATGATTATTTGTGATTTCTTCGTTGGATTTTTACGATGAAGAATCTATATATGCCTAGCAGGTATGTTTAAAAATGTAAAGCTTAACTCAATTTTTATTTTTCACTTAAAAATCTAAAGCTAAATCAATTTTTGGATTTTTTTTATAATATAAATTGGAACTTTGTTGTGAGCATTCTCGGTCAAATGGGATTTCCGTCGCTTTGGTGCTCATGGATTACGGGAGTATTGTCTTCGGCCAGGGCTGCAGTGTTGGTTAACGGTTCCCCGACGTTCGAGTTTTCTTGTAACAAAGGCATGCGTCAAGGGGATCCGCTATCTCCTTTTGTGTTTGTTATAGCTATGGAAGCGTTCTCGGTTATGATCAATAGGGCTGTCGACAGAAATGTTTTTGAAGGTATAAAATTGCCTAACGACGGGCCTATCATCTCTCACTTACTCTATGCTAATGATGCTCTTCTTCTAGGGGAATGGACCGAAATGAATATGAAGAATATCATTAGAATCCTTAGAGTCTTTCACGTTTGCTCGGGTCTGAACATTAATTTTAATAAATCTAGTATTTTTGGAATTGGGGTCTCGGCTGCGGAAGCGACTGAGATGGCCGAGTTGATTGGATGCAAAATGGAAAGCCTCCCCCCCAAGTATCTGGGCCTGACAGTGGGGGCCAATATGAACAGGATCTCAAATTGGAGACTGATATATGAGGTTTACGAGAGGAGATTGTCTGGATGGAAAGCTTCCAACTTGTCTTTCGGGGACAGAGTTACGCTTATTAAATCGGTCCTTCAATGCCTTCCAAATTACTTCTTTTCTCGGTACCACACTCTGGTCAAAGTCATTAAAGATCTGGAAAAAATCATAAAAAGGTTTCTTTGGGTGGTTCTAGGGACAAGGTTCCTATATATTGGGTTAATTGGGACAGGTGCGCTTCTCCGATGGACGTTGGGGGTTTGGGTCTGAGAAGGCTCAGTCACATCAACACGACCCTCTTGTCCAAGTGGGCTTGGAGGTTTAAAACTGAACACAACTCTCTTTGGGTTAAGGATATATTAACGCCATTCATTGGGGGGGGGGGGCCACCATTGACTAGTTTTCTAAATAGTCTTTTTTTTAGTTTAA
>WOUH02000022.1:6891284-6905817 GCA_009936405.2 Stevia rebaudiana | reverse complement strand
GGCGTACCGCCAGTTTACAAATAGTCAAAGGTCGGAAATTGATCGGTTGACTGCCGGAAAATGGCCAGTCGTTACAGCCCGGATATAAATCCAAAAGTTAATGCATGTTTTTTTTACTCTAGTTCAAAATAAATATAAACACAGTTATACATATACATGATTTGATACAAAACAATTTGAAGTATTAAACTTAGATAACAACGTTAACTATCGTAGTGTTTAACACTAATAAATAAAGTAATTGTAACATTAGTGTAACATATTGTATCTTTAAAGCAATCCGTACAAGTATGTTTTCAATCGTATTGTATCTCTAGAACATTGCGTACGAGTATTGTTTCGTAATTATCGTGTAATAAACGTATTCCTATCTATGTGTTATATATTTCTAATTATCTTTTACTATTAACACTTGTCATATGTGTTCAGATGCTTTAGTCCCAAATTTTATCTGCTTTTTTTTATTGTGTTTAATTGATTTGGAAACTTTTTTATTTTTGAAATTTAAAAAGAGTGTTGCAAAAGAAAAAGATCATAAAAAATATGTATACAATATTAAAAGTTAATTATTCTATATCACATGGTCATGGCCTCATGCCCTCATGGGTGATGGGTGTTTGGTCTCTTCAAAGCCTGGCCCAAATCTACATTACTCTCAAGCATTGGACCGGCCCAGCAACAAGAACTCCCGACCGGTCCACCAATCTCTTGTTTAGTACTTAGTAGTCTTGTAGTAAGCCGGTAAATTGGACCGACCCGCTATAAATTATAAATTTATATTCAAAGTCTCCCACGGTTAAGCAGACCCAAAGTCCAAACAACTAACAAAACAGTTAGTGTTTTTAGTACATAAAAAACGTAACACCGATATTAAGTTTCTACATTAGATTCTGAAATCAAGTACTAACAACCTTATATGACCGTCTTGTTGGCTGCAACATGTTATTAACCGTGAACAACCTATTGAATAAGAACTCCGTTTACACAATAAAATAAATACTTTTATTAATTCAATATGGAAATTAGATGAAGCAGGATTACAAACAAAGAACAAACGCATTAATATAAAAGATACTGAAAGAAAACCGAGCGATGGCTGAAGATTTCTATTTAACAGAGGTCTCTAAAAACATATTTCAGGTCATCCAAGTGAAACATGTATGTCTTCCATGGTACGACATCCAGAGAAGTAGTACTGCTGGAATTATCCAAAATTATACCTGAAACAGGAGCAATAAAAAAGATCTATGCGACCAATAGTAGAGAATATTGCATGTACTGTTGGTTGCTTTTTGTGTGTAGAACCAAGACACCTTAGCCTTCTATTTATATTGCAATTTCCAGACAATTGAAACACTCACATTAAAATGCGAGTTGAAGCAACGTTATTAATTCACCATTGAATTGTTTGATTGAAACAACTAATATTAAAGTGAATATGAAACACCAGCTTTATCATGAGATATGAAACATTCTTGATTGAGTCGGGTCAACCCGAACCGAACCGCTTCGAATCCATCATCCACAAAGTTAAATGCGGCTTCAAGCGGCTTGCGACGATACGAAGTGCACCATCAAAGCGCCACACTACGCCATGTAGCCCAAGACCGGTCTCGGGCGCGTGATGCATGTTAGCACCCTCCTGGCTGCCATCGGGTCTCGGGCGCGTGATGCATGTTAGCACCCTCCGGGCGTGATGCATATTATCTCATTTATTCTATTATCTTATACTAAACAGGACCAAAGATTAATTGACTTGTAGATTGTTTTATAAACTAAGAATAAAGCAAAATATAAATAAAAGGAATGTTTGCGGGTCTTATTTGCCCGTTTCAAACCTTCGGGTTTCAAGTTTGCCGGCCTAAATTAGGTTCGTCTCCAATTCCTGCAACAGTCCAGCTCGAAGATGCTCATACGAACGCCGTTTCTTACTTCCCACGGAAATAATCAAATACATCACACGCTTTGAAATTTCCGATCACCAAAACTTACAAACCACCATCATCAATCTCCCAATTCGCCTGTTTTACGTAGGTTTCCGGCGTCATGGATCACCATCAAACACCTGCAACTCCAACCATTCTCTTATACCATCACGATATGTTCAACCTTCAATCCACTGCCACCCTCATCTCTTCCTTTCTGGTTTGTTCTTCATCTCACTTCCAATTTCCCAATTTACTCCTCAAAACCTTAAATTTCTTTGAACACTCTTTCAAAATCTGTTGTGTGCAAGACAGGATGATGATGGCAGACATGCGTTGATACTGGATTCCACCGTTTTTCATCCTCAAGGTGGTGGTCAGCCTGCCGACACGGGTTTTATAACCGATGTATCATCTTCTCGCTTCAAATTCGTCGTTCAAGATGTTCGATCCAGAAATGGTATTGTATGTATCTGTTTTCGAATTTACCGTTTCAATCACTTGATTTTTGTAATTTGTTATCTGATTTCTGGTTTTGGCTAATTGCATCAATTAGGTTTATCATTATGGTGTTTTTGAGAAGAGTGTTGAGGATCTTGAGGGAGGTATTCAAGTTGTGCTTTCAGTTGATGAATCCAAACGGAAGCTTCACTCTAGGTAAAACTAGTGTTTGTATTTGTGTGTTAATTAACTTTAAGATCTTTCTGTTTCTTAATCTTAAATTGTTCTATATGAAGTATGCTTCTGAAATGTGTTAACCATAGAGTTAGATGGTACCTTTTTTTATTTATAAATTTGAAGATTAGTAATTTACAACTCCTAATTTGGATAATTTGTGATGCAGTGTAAATGATTATAGTTAATCCAACCCATTTCAAAGCTTGCTTGAAGTTGCATTAATTTGTCGATAAGTTGATTTTAAGGTTGAATTAGTCATGGAGTTTAATATAGAACAACCAACATAGCTACACTATATCAAAAAGTTAATTTGTGCATAATATAAGATAACTAACCTTCATGTTGTGAAATGAACTGCTTATTAACTTCTTGCAGATTAGGTGATAAAATGTCACATAATTCTCTTACAACATTACTTGTGTGTATAATATGAACGTGAATGTATAATCATGAAACCCACTTGAACTTAAAAAATTTTGGAAACCCGTATTTTACATATGTAACAACGTTTTTTATTAATTCTTTTTTTTTTTTTAACTCTTCATTCTTTTTTATGACTTTTGGTGAAAAAAATAAAGAAGTGCCGAGTAAATATTTTTTAAGAAAATGAATTTTATAAAAAAATAACATTTTTTAGTAAAATACAAATATGTTACATATGTATCATGTCTGAACACCCATCAGTTACATATGAGAACCTTTTTTTTATGTCTTCTAGGCTTTTCCAATTTTTTTTCCTACAAAAAGTGACGAAAATGGGTATAAAACCTACCTTATTTTTTTGTAAAAAAAATAATGAGTTTTTATATGGTTTTCTTAATTTTCTCATTGAACTTGGGTTTCCATTTTATCCATACCCTAATATGAACAAAAAAACTATTAATCAAAGAAATCTTTTATTCCAGGTTACACTCAGCTGGACATTTATTGGATGTGTGTCTTCCAAAAGTGAAATTAAGTCATTTGAAACCAGGCAAAGCTTATCATTTCCCTGATGGGTATGAAAATTCTTAAACTTATTATTATTTTTCTTTTCTTTTCTTTTTATTAAAAGTCTAACCATTTTTATTTTAAAAAAAATTATATTTATCACCATTGGTTTCTTACGGTCTTGTTCTAGCTTCTAAATGAACTTTTTAGAAAAAACTGTAATTTGTAAGGAATTGTTTAATGCAAACTTGTCGAACGTAGATTCTTTATAATGCAATTTTAGTATTTTAACAATATTTTTATGCTGACTTCAATACTTTTATACTTTTATGATTTAGCCCATGGGTTGAATATAAGGGAACTGTTTCACAGGCTGAACTTCAGAGTAAGCAACAAGAATTAGAGTTAGAAGCAAACAATTTAATATCCAAAGGAATGAAGGTATGTTTACAGATTTTATTATTAAATTACAAACTTTTGCTCAAGTCGATTTATAATTTTTTACTTTTTAGGTTTCTGTTGCTGCATATTCATATGAAGAAGCTTCTATTCTGTGTGGTGGTGATCTTCCAGATTACATTCCTAAGGTAATCTGTTGTTTAACTGACAAATTTAGAATTTTTACTGTTATTAATTGTTGCAAAGTATCGTTGACTTTGAATGTCAAACGTGGTTTTTTATATGATGATGTGGCTTTACGCAGGGAAGCACTCCTCGAATTGTGCAGATAGGTAATTTTCCAGGATGCCCTTGTGGCGGTACACATGTTTCCAACATTTCAGATCTTGTTAATATAAAGGTAACAATTAATTAGATTTTTGCAACAAAATGAATATATTTTTCAGTTGTTTTATGAATAATATTAATATTTATATACTTGTTCAGGTTACTCAAATGAGGACTAAGAAGGGAGTTACAAAAGTATGTTACACCATTGATTTATAGAAATTTAAAAACAATCCTGCATAAGTTATAAGTTTTATGTACTTTTAATCAGTTATAAATTTATGCCCTTTTTTGTTGTTGTAAGCGGTTAAGATACTTACAAATGAGGTTGATAGGGTCAAGAAGAACCGATTACTTAGATAATCGATACTTATAGAATGTCGAGTGTATATGTATTTTACGTTGTTTGAAACTTGTATTAGTTTCCAAATTAGTTAAGTTTTATTATCTACAATTCTACATAGAAGCATTGGATACCAAGCAAATGACCAAATATTGTGTACGAAACTATGAATTTCAAGAAAAAGATGGTGACATTGAAGTGTCCCAATGGAGCATAACAAATCCATAAACCTCAACTTGATAACGACTTGTAATTTATAAGTTTACCATCTTTTCTTCTTTCTTCTCCCCTCCACCCATTTTTCTATCAAAAAGATTGACATTCTGACAAGATTGTGACCTTTTGATTTTATAATATATATTTTTTGTTAGATTTGGAAAGTATGTGGATTGGATTTATTTTTTGGAAATTAGTCATTTCGACACTTAATAATTTAAACTAAACTTTTTGTCACTTTGTTAAAAAAAAAATGATAACAATAAAAGTAATATTCAAGGCATTTTCATGATAAAAGATTAGATATTGGTATAAAACTATTAAAGCTTTTTTCTCTTAGGTGAGATGTCATACTTATCATAAATTAAACATGTGAACATGAATTCATATATCTAAAGAAACATTTATATTTATTTTGTGTTGTAAAAAAACTCTTCTAGTAAATCATAGACAAAAGATATTAGATAGTAGTGTATGTGATTTGGGCTAAAAATGAATCTGGCGAACGCAAACAAACAAATACTCATTAAAGTAGACATAAATGAGCGATTAGATAATATTTGCTAGTTTTTGAAAACATCAATTTATAGCTATACACTTTCATGAGATATATAGACCAGTTTTAGATTTGTTTGGGGCTTTAGCTTTCTTGATGTATATAATTTTAAGGGGTCTACTCTAAGCATTTTATTATTTACTTTTCGTCTCTTTTTGTTCTTACATAGGTAACTACTATCTATCATATTTTAATACGTTTTGTATAGCTGTTTCTTTATCATATTTTAATACGTTTTGTATCGTTCTTTCTTTGAGTATTTTACGCACATTTAATGTTGCTAGTATTTGTAATCTTGAATCAAATATAGGGAATAAAATTCTTCACATTTATAATCATACATTAATCAATAGTTGACATTAATATTATTTAAAATAATATAGTTGGTTTAATTAAAATGTTTAATACCTCAAACCCAATTTAACATTGAAATTTGTGCCCCCATATGATCCTGTTACACAAACATCCAAATATTGTAACATTATACTTACTTACAAACCAACAAAACACAACTGTAGATAGATGTGATCCAACCCAATTTTTATTTCAAGAAATCTTTACAAGAATTTGAGAAGGTGTTTGCCTCTTGGTACTCACAAAAGATGAAGTTTTTTTCAAGTGGACCCCATTCACCTTTATTTGGGTGGTTTTTAACGAATTCACCGATTTTGTTGACACACAGTTGAGTGTGTTGACCTCGCTTTTCCGTTTAATCTTCACCCGCCATTTCATCATCTTTTACTCTTTCACACTTCAATTCTATTTTTAACAACCACTTCTGCACCATCCAATCTTTGATTCCGTTTAAAACTCTGTATTAAAACCCCAATCTTCTACTCAAATCACTCGTTTTCTATTGCAATCTCAGGGTTTGAATCACTTCGTCTTCTGTTTCGCTGCTCGATTCTTCGGTTTTCGTCAAGAAGGTAAGTTCAAGATTCGGTTTTTTGTTTAATTTCATGGTTTTTATTGGGTATTCGTTAGTTAATGTTTGTGCTCGATTTGGGGTTTCTTGTTTTTGAATGAGTTTCGAATCAAACCCTTATCGATTTCACTGTTTTTAAGGCTCTAATTACTTTCAGATTTTGTGATGCTGCTGTGTTTCGTTAATAAATGCTAACTAATTAGTTTCTTGATTACTGTTTTATCTTTAAGTTTGCTTTGATCTGTTCATGACTGTTGAACCAGTTTAAGGTTTCTGATTATGTATCATCACATGTTTTTGTATCTTAATTTGTGATTATTGGGTTTCTGATTGTTGCATTGTGTAATTACTTAATAGTTTTGACCTGTTCTTTGTTGGGTTTTTATTACTTTATTTTTGGTTTATGATTCTTTAAATCTATCTGGCTTTCACAGTTCTTGACCGTTATATGTCTATGATTTCTTATAAAAAAAATTCATTTTTTTTTAAATAGTAGTTACCTATTTGCTGATGCCTGCATTGTCATTATTAGATAACCAACATTCATTTTGGGGCTCTTTTGATTATTTTTAAACCCTTTTAAATTTCCATTTCAAAGTCTTTTGCTTCTTAATCTATAATATAACAAAAAATTTAAAAATACAGTCAAGCTGTATGTTTTGTAGCAAAAGTTCAATCTGAGTTGCATAGTTTACCCAAATATCATTATGATATTGATTTTGGTCAACGCGATTCAACATCAATCTGAATTACACAACTGAAAAATTGTTTCTAAAGAAACTAATCTGTTTTTTTTTTAATTCTTTCTAATTTTTCAGATTAAAATGATGCATGAAAAATCAATTCTTGATCCCGGTGAAGAATTAGAAGTAAGTTTTGGCTATAAATGTAGCACAACCGACGGATACGATATCCCATCGGGTAAAAAACTCGTGAGAAATAACAGTTCATTTTCTTGCCTCTCGGGTGCTGCAATTAGTGCTAATGCAACATTAGCCAACACTAATATTTGCAACGGTTTAATTAGCTCCGAAATTCTTCCATCATTAGATTCTCCAAAATCATTTAGAAGAATACCATCATCACCATCATTTACAAAACTAGATTTATTATCATCATCGTTTCCAAGTAGTATGTCCAATTTAAGTTGCAGTCCATCAACCCCTGAAAATCTTGAATTTGATTCTTTTTTATCAAAACCGTTATCAAGAAACGAAGATTTTTTAAATGCAATTGAAGTACAAGTGGCGGGTGGTGCTGCGGGTGAAGATCGAGTTCAAGCGGTTTGTTCTGAGGAAAACGGTTGGCTTTTTTGTGCAATTTATGATGGATTTAACGGACGCGATGCTGCTGATTTTCTAGCGGGCACGTTTTATGAAACAATTAGGTGTAATCTGAATTCATTAGACATTGAATTGGATTATTTTATCAATGATGGTGTCAGTAACAGTAAGAGTAATACAATTAGGCCTAAAAACCGCGTTCTTGATAGCTTACAACGCGCGCTAAATCAAGCTGAAAATGATTTTTTATACATGGTTGAGCAAGAAATGGAAGATCGACCCGATATAGTTTCAGTGGGCTCGTGTGTTCTTGTTGGGCTTATTCAAGGAAAAGATTTGTATATAATGAATTTAGGTGACAGTAGGGCAGTTTTAGCGACGGATGATGATGAAAAAAAGATTGGTGAATTCAAGGAATTGAAAGCGGTGCAATTAACTGATAGTCATACAGTTGATAATGAATTTGAAAGAAAACAAATTCTTGATGAACATCCTGATGATCCTAAAACAATTGTTCATGGAAAAGTTAAAGGGAAATTGAAGGTTACGCGAGCTTTTGGAGTTGGTTATTTGAAAAAGGTAATTTTTTTACGCGAATGGTTTTATGTGGTGTTTGGATTTGTGTTTTGGTATTGATTATCTGACTTGAAATTTTAATAATTAGTTTTTATTGTTTGCAAATATGTTTCAGCTACGGGTTTTGATTATCCAGTTACTTAGGGGTCAAATAGTTAATTTTTGATGTATTGAAAAACATATTCTTTTTTTGATTATCTTATTATTTAGGGGTCATATAATTGTTTAGCTGCAACAAATGAAACATTTTTGAAGTGTTGTATAAACTTTATCCATTTGTCATTTTTGTAAACTAAATAAAGAATCTTTTCTCTCATATCACCAAATGTCAAAAAAAAAATTCACAAAGAACAATAATTAGAATTGGCAAACTCTCAAAACATCTTATTATTAATATCTGGTCGTTACAACTTTAAACAGCAGAAGAAATAACCAAACACTAATTTCTACAAATCTACATTTGAATATCTATTTTGAATATGACATAAAAACTTCTAAACATGCATCCAAACACCCATGTAATCAACCTTTAAATCACACTTTTTTTTATTATTAATTTTTTTTGCAGAAAGTTTTGAACGATGCATTGATGGGTATTCTTCGGGTTCGCAATCTTTTAAGTCCTCCATACGTTTCTGTACAACCGTCACTATATATGCATCAAATTACAAACTCTGATCATTTTGTAATATTGGGAAGTGATGGTTTGTTTGATTTCTTCACAAATGATGAGGCTGTGAAACTTGTTCATTCATACATATCAACAAAACCGTTTGGGGATCCTGCAAAATATCTGTTGGAGCAACTTGTACTTAAAGCCGCTTGTTCGGCAGGTAAATTTATAAAAAAAATTGTATTTTTTTTATA
Source organism: Stevia rebaudiana (assembly GCA_009936405.2). NCBI lineage: Eukaryota > Viridiplantae > Streptophyta > Magnoliopsida > Asterales > Asteraceae > Stevia > Stevia rebaudiana. Next base: position 6,896,792 of record WOUH02000022.1, on the reverse strand, counting down.
AAAAATTTTAGTTTAATGTCTGTTGAGTTGATGGGTCCAATTTGGTAGTTTTTAATTTTAAAACCACAAGCGGTCGAGTTAAATTGAAGTTTATCAATTTTGAAAGAAATCTAAAGAGGATTAAGTAATTGGATTAGCGGGCTTTGTAGACAGTGTTGTAAAATTCAGGATTAATCTGGTAATTGGTGGTCTACCGTTGCTATTTCACCTAACATGATATAATATCGGTAGGCGGTTAAAAAATGGTAAAAAGTCGGTCAAAATTGGTCAGTAAATGGTTAAAATTGGTCAAAGTCGGTCAAAAATGTGTATATGTATAAGTTTGAAAATTACGTTTAAAAATTTAATCTGATTAATCGCTAGTCGACTGACTGATTAGCACCTAGTGATTTTTACATTTTTTACAACACTGTAGACATAAAAAGTTTTGTACTTTTGACCAAGAATTACAAAAAGATTGAAATATGTTTTGTTGGAATATAATTTCTTTTATGGGTCATGTTACTTTATTTTTAAACATTAATTAAAGATTAAAAATCTTGCAGGTTTTAGTACAGAAGAGTTGATGAGTGTCCCTGCTGGCAGGAGAAGAAAATATCACGATGATGTAACCGTCATCGTTATAATTTTAGGTACAAATAAACGCACTTCAAAGGCTTCAACTTTCATATAATATGTTATTATTATTACATGTTGTAGCTAGTTCCGTACAGTTTTGAATTCAACAATATTGATTTGTATCGTCTACTCCTTTATTGTTTTGTTATGGATCTTAATACATTAAAAAAAATATTATGTTATATTAATATCTCTTTTTCAATCATATATATGTTGCCTTTAATTCTCAGCCATCAAAAGTCAAAAGACTTGGTATTTGACTTTTGAAAGTCAAATGAGGTGGGTTTCTTTTAATGGTGTTAATGAAATGAAGCATATTTAAAAGTAGTGAGAACTTTAAATACAAAGAACAAACTTTTTTTTTTCTTTGGTTGGTGATTGAGCAATTTGATATATTCTTTGTGGGTGGAAAATCCAATAGTGTGGATTGTTCTATGTTGATCTAATTATTTTTTATGTTCTTATGTATGATACATTATGAAGAATCATATTCTTCTTTTTTTGTTTTCTTTTTGTGAAAGCAACCGTTCTTCTTTTTGTTGAAAGTAACAGGATTAGGACCAACCCTTTGAGGTTTAGCATTGATGATCAGTTAGACCTGTCGGTTAATTGTCACGCTGTATAAATTGAAAAGTTATAGTTTTGATACTAATAATGAGAGGGTGCGTATTATGTGAACCTAATCTTAGAGAGTTAACAAAAAAAACTCAATCTGGGCCCTCCATTTTATCAGTGAGTGAATCTGGGCCTTTTATTTTAAGATGTGTATACACAAAATAACACATGTGTACACCGTGTAACACATCTTAAATGGAGGGTCAAGATTGAAAAATGAAGGGCCAGATTTGGTTTTTTGGTTAACTTTCTAAAGTTAGGTTCACATAATACACATCTCGTAATAATGATATGTTTACGTATACTCTAAACAATTTTAATCAACAGTAAATATGACGTACAAAACACTGAACCATTGTGTGGTATCTTTAAAGATTTGACCAGTGACAACTAATTTTGGTTATTCCATTACTCAAAATTATAGGTAAAAAATAAATAAATAAAGTTTTTGGTTTTCAAGGACTGGCTTTAGTACATTACTCGATACTAAATACTTCATATATTGACAGTTTTACCTCAATAATAAACTAGGTAATGAACAGTTAGTATCATATGTAGTCTGGTAATATTATAGTTTGATTATTAATAATATGTTATGATAAATGTGGATCATAATGTGGACTGATCAGATGTTTGTGTTGGTTTAATCGTGAGACATGTTTAACTTGCACATTATTTTGACGAAGATTAAAATTACAAATATGTGACGTAACTAATACATAAAAGTTTACAGTATTCATAAGTTAATATTCTACTTACAATCAAATCAAAGACACAAATGAAGATCAACCAAAAAATTCAGACAAAGAGAAAGATGAACTTATTGAGGATGGCACCATGGTGGACCAAACTTCAAGATTAGTGGAACAGGAGGTGATCACTATCTAATTAGTTGTATGTTGTAGTTATGATCTCTACAACATGTCAACATTAGAATGTTGTGTATAACAAATCAACTTTCAATTTAAGATATGATAGATTTTTTTATAATCTATATAAATCATTGGAAACGACGATTTGATGCTCTCTTTTTCAAATGTGACTAGGGTGGTTAAAACTAAACGGAACGCCACCAGGAAATCGAATATGATTTGGGTCCTAAAGCCGAAGTTTCCACCGCCAATGATTGAAAGAGATGTACGTTCTTTACCCCGTAAGAGGCTTAAACATCTTCTGATGACTCAAGTCTCTTAAGTGGTTTTCATGATGTTTCTGGTTGTGGTACAGGCATTGTTATGTTTTTGCTACGCAGTTATATTTTGGTGTACGCGGGGTTCTGTTTTTCGTGATGTCTTGGGTTGTAGTGTATTGTCTAACATCTTGCTAGTTTGCTTTAGTACATAAAATTCTTGCTGTTAATAAAAATAATCGAACTTTATCGTTTTAAGCAACTTTTGGTTGCACTCAAAATCGTAGTGTAATAAATAATTACAAATAGCACATGAATTTGTTAATATTTTTTTTTATTTTATCCTAAATTTTCAAATAAATTAAAATTTTAAAATCATTTAAATTTATAATTATCTAATCAAGTTTTTATTATATTTAAAAGAGTAAACTGCATTTTTCATCCCCGAGACTTGTAATGTTTAAAACTTTCAATCCACCCTTAATAGAAGCCGTTCATAACAATTCTAGCCCTACTAATTTTCGTCCTTAACGTGTCAAGTCTTGACAGTTATCGTACCTAACGTTTCAAATCGTACCTAACGTTTCAAGTCTTAACATTTTTTCTTTGAGGGTTTAGGGACGAAACTATTAAGACTTGAGACGTTAGGGATGAAAACTATTAAAGTAGACTGAAACTGTAAAGCCTTGCAAACCTGAGGGACGAAAACTGTAATTTACTATTTAAATTTTAAATTTGACTTTTCTTTTATTTGTATAATTACAACTAAATTATTTTTAAAAAGTTTCTAATGAATAAACTTAGAATCTCAAACCATAATTTATAGTCATAAAATTGCCAAACATTAGATTTGCAATACTTAACAAGTCCAGTCTACCATTTACAGATGCTTTCCCAAACATTTCAAGTCTTAACAATTTTCGTCCACTAATGTTTTAAGTATTAAAATTTTTCGTCTCTAATGTTTCAAGTCTTAACGGTTCCGTTCCTTATGTTTTGACTCTTAATAAATTTATGTTATGGTTTAATGACAAAAACTATTAAGATATGAAACGTTGAGGACGAAACTGTTAAGTGTATATTGAAACTGTTAAACCTTGCAAATCTTAGAGATCAAACCGCAATTTACTCTATTTAAATTTTAAATTTGACTTCTCTTTAATTTGTATAATTACCAACTAAGTTTAAATGATTTTTTTTTAAAAGTTATTAATGAATAATTTTAAAAACACAAATCATAATTTATAGTTATAGAAGTGTCAAATATTTATTTGTTTTGAGTGTTCACAACATACTAACTTAATATATATATATATATATATCTTTCAAAGATTTATGGATAATATTTTTCTAAAATTCAGTTTTTGTATGGTATATATCGATGATATTCTTGTCGCTAGCGAAACCATACAAGAACATGAACAACATTTAAATCAGGTTTTTGATGAAATTATTAAAAATGGTATAGTAATTTCAAAAAAGGGGAGGGTTCATAAAAAAAACCTTAAAATTGAAGAAAACTTAGAAAATCAATCATAACCAATATTAATCAATTTTTTTTTCCATTCTTTGTTTTCTATATCTTTTAATTATAATGTTACAAATGTAACAAAAAGAAAAAAAGTCCTTTGTATTATAAGCATCTACATGAAAAAAAAGAGGAACTAACCAACAATTTTGACTGGATTCAAATATACCATTGATTTGTATAATTAAAAACTCATATTCCTCCCTACTCTTCTCACGAAAAAAGTCCTTTGTATTATAAGCATCTACATGAAATATATGCTAACATTTCTAAAGTATATTAACCAACCCATTAACCTAACCAAATTGTGTCACATCACCATTCTACTTTAAAAGCATTTACATTAATTTCTCTAAATTTGATGTGAATATATTCTCTGTATTATAGAGATTTATTGAAAGCGGTTGTGAGTGGAGAGATATAGAGAAAATGATAGAGTCTCTATGTATAGAGAATAGGATAGAGAAATGTAGTGATTTTGTAAATTGAATAGGAAAGAGAAAGGTAGTGATTTTGTAAATAGAATAGGAAAGAGAAAGGTAGTGATTTTAAAATAAGAAATATTTTATTGAATAGATAAAGTGTTTGTGAGTGGATGAGAGAGAAAAGGTAATGATAAGGGTATTAAAAAGTATTATTTAATTGAACAGGAGAGAGAAATAAATATTATTTTAAATGATTTATAAAGATGGAAATAGAGAAGCTAATGTGAGTGCTCTAAGTCAACAATGGTAGTTTGGTCATTTACCCATCTCACCTCCTTTTATTATTTTTTTAAAAGTTTACCCCCTTCTTAGAAAAACCTTCGTAACTTATTTTTCAATTTTTTTCCCGACGTTTATTACATCAATGTAAACCAAAATTACATCAGTGTAAGAGACAAAAAAAATTAAGAACTGAAATACTTCACTGAAGTTAACAACACTATATACATCGTTGACGTATTAACATCGCTACATACATCACCGAAATATTACAACAATTACATTGAACGTTTACAACACTATTAAAATTACACTACTATTTAAGACAGATCCGCAACCATGTAAGAAAACACATGTGTAATTAGCATCTTGATGATTGGTGTAACATTACATTACATGAAGTTACCAAAATCCCCTTTTTAAGTAATTCAAATAATTCCCAAAATGAATAAAAAATTAAATAAAAAAAAATTCTACAAGTCATGACATACACACACGAAACGAGAATTGAAAAGTTGAAAAACTTGGAGAAATCCAACCTCACAATATCTATCTATTGTATTTTAAATTACAATTTAATACTTCAAAGGCCTACAAGCCTCAATCGATTGAACCAGCACCAAGGAAAATTGCAAGCAAAAATCATCATCAATCTAACCCAAAACCATTGAAAAATATATAATCATCATCAGCTCATTACCCTCTTGTTACATCAACATTCTCCGTCACTGGTAGTTGCGGCACCGCCCCTTTTGCATTGCGGTCATCCTTCGCTGCCACCACCTCACCATCATCACCATCTAACTATCATCACCTTCAGAATCAAAATCCCTAGGTCAGTGTGACGCCCGTCTCCCAGGCTTGGCCCCTAGGTGACGTCACTCATCGGATTTACACAATAGCAATGATTATTC
>WOUH02000022.1:6877237-6891184 GCA_009936405.2 Stevia rebaudiana | reverse complement strand
TAGACGCTCTATATATATATATATATATATATATATATATCTCATGTTATAAAGATTCTTTTAAATTTTAAATCTTTTGGGTAGACGGGGTACTTTGCCCATACCCGTTACCTGCGGGTATTGCTACTCGGCGTTAAACCCATGGGTTAAAAAGCTTAGAAAGAAATTAATAATTAATTCATGTTCCGGACCTTGCGGTTAAGCTTCAAAAGCTTGGATGCAAACCAATTTGTAATAATTAACAATTGAAGAGTTTGAGTTTTAGGCATGCTTAGCATAACTGATATTGGTGAATGGCTCCCACTGATTTAGGTTCAAAGTTATTACAAAGATAGTATTAGGTAGGTGGAATTAAAAAAATAAAAGAAAATATAATAATTGCTTAAGAAAAAAAAAAGTGCTGAAGAATTGTGTTTGTACTCCAATTTTAAACATGCATTATGAGTAAAGACAAAATACTATACACATAGATATCTTGTTTCTCTTAATACCAAATTAGTAGGTAATTATTATTTTGTATCTAACATAACTTTTACTTCCGTCCCCGTTTGCGGTGCGTATATAATGTATATATGTGTGGACTCTCGAGTGGCAAAAGTAAAATTGCACTAGTTTTAACGTTATTTTACTTAATTTTGTGAACGTAACGTTAAAAGCGTTGGGTTGACGGTTAATCAGGCATCATGAGCTGGAGGTCTCTTTCGAAGCAACCTCTCTATTCCTATAGGGTAGAGATAAGGCTTATTTTCATCTTATCCTCCTCAGACTCTACCTTTAGGTGGAATATACTGAGAACGATGATGATGATTTTACATAACTGTTAGTTACTTGAAATCTTTGAACGCTGACCTATCTTGAATGTTAAATACTCGATAACATTGATTTGTTGTATGTTACAAGGAGATTTATCACAAACCCAGATCTATTTAATTTAACAATGAAGAGGTAATTGATTTTTTCGTTTATATTGCAAGACTAGTATATACAAGAAAACGTAAAAAATCACTAAGATAACACATGACTGCACCGAAACCACTATTTGTTATTGTTCAGTACAGCGAACAAAACATAAGGTTTATAATAATAAAACAGTACCTATACAAAGGGAAAATTTCAGCCTAATTTTAGCTAAAAATACATGTAATCACCCCCAAACAAAAACCAACACAAACCAACAACTTCCAACTCACTATATTCATCTATAATAAGAAACCATAAATCAAGTAGTGTTGCCACCGACAACACTGCCGCCACTTCCGCCGCCAGTCCGCAACCTTTGGAGACACATATGAAGCGTTCCTTGCACGTTATCCGCCACAATTCTCAATCTTCCTTGATTCGCATCTCCACCGGTTGACCCGTTTGCATCAACGGTCCGAATCACTCTCTGTTTACAATACTCCCAATCCTCAACCCGAAGCCAACATGACCGCCCGCCATGGCTACCTTCCATTCCAAGAAAACAAACGTTCGGGTTTTCACCAAACGAGTATTTCAACCTCACGGAAACACAATATGGCAACCACGCAGCACCGCCAGCAGCATTGATGTGTGGTATATGTGCGGGATCAAGAACCACAGTCAACCCAAAGTCAACAGCATTTTGCGGGCGATCGTAGTGAATATTACTTTTGGAAGCTGAAGAATTATCAGAATTTCCATCCGTATACAAACCCGTATGATTTTCCAGACATAATTCGATTCGTGACCGTTGGGCTGGCGGGATGTCGCCGCCTTGGGCCTGGGCTAAACTCTTTTTCCATGCGATTAGTTTTAAGAATTCTCTTAAAACGGAAATTGGTAATGTGAGAAGAGTGATGAACGATGCAACACGCGATGCATCGTACGGTTCAGATGCTACGCGTCGGCTAAAGTAGTCACATATTTCAGTTATTTCAGATTGAGTTAATTCGTCTTGACCAATTGCTGAGTTGTTCTGCTGTTGCTGTGACGGATTGAACCGTTTTACACTTAGAACTTGAAGAAGAAGTTGAACTCTGTGAACGCTTACAGCAAATACATATCCCCTGCAAGAAAATATTTAGTTAATACAAGAAAATGTAAATAGATTCATAATTTTCTGTTTCTTCTGTTAATTAATGGTTGCACAAAATAACAGTTTTAGGTACCAAGGATTTAAAGTAACATATTTTTGTTTTGTGGTTTCAATTTTAACGAGTTAGCCAGTTTGAGTATTAAGGCTAACTTTCATTATCTTATGGTGACATGCCCTTTGATTTTCTTTAATAATCAGAGTAAAAAGGTGAAAAGTCAAAGGATATTTTGGTCAGCTCACCCTAATATAACAGAACTAGAGAAGTTAACCTTAACACTCAAACTTGTTACAAAATTGAAAACATAAACCATTAGTACCCAAACATGTTGTTTTAACGACATGGACCGTCTCTATAGTTAACTCTTGTTTCTTTAATACTAAACAGAGAAATGGGCGGATTGGGCAACGGGTCAAAACGAATACGGGTCAGTTTCGAGTTTTATTCTTACCCCACAAAGAAGCGCAAGGCGGGCTGTTCTTGATCCAAATTCAAAAGCGCGCCTTCGTTTTCTTTTAGAATGGATCCAAGTATTTCCTTCAAAAGTTCTGGTAATTGTGCAAATAGCCATAACACACCAAGATATTTCAATATTCCTCTAAGAACCTTTTTAAGTGCAACAAGAGGAACCCAACCACCACCATAACCGCCATCATCCCCAAGCCCGATTATTGCGGTATTCAATTCTCCTCTAACATGAGCCGGAACCGTTCCGGTAGCTCTACGTACCAAAAGTGAATTCGGTGATGCTGACATGGCGTTTGCAGACCGGTTAAACCCAACAGGTTGGTTTCCGGGCCGAGAGACTCCGGTAGGGCCAGCTCGGGTGCCATTGGCGGCTGAGAGTTGTGGGCCCGAAGATGCAGGTGAATTGTTGGAAGTAGTTGGTCCAGCTGGCGGTTGACTACCAGCGAAATTAGGGTCTAACCCGTTTAACTCCTGAGCAACATGTTCCATGATGAAGGGTCGGAATTGTGGACACGGTAATGAGCCTCCAACTGTGGGACCGCCTTTGGGCGGTGTTGCGGGTTGCAGCCAAACTTGATCACCAGCAAAACATCGCATGTCAACTGCGAAATATTTCCGGTATATTATTCTGATCCAATACGGGCCGCGAAGAACAAACGAGACATCGATTGGTAATAGTGAGCTAGGAACAATTCCGGGACCACCTCGGCTAGCCACGGTTGCAGCGGTCAACATGGCAGATGCACCAGGGTTCGCACCAGAACCAGGACCGGTACTAGGACCTGGACCTGGACCAACATTTGGGTTTGAACCATTTGGCATCTGACCATAAACGGTTGGTCTTGATGGTGTTGGGACCAATGAAGTAGCACCGGGAACACCGGAACCTGGTGCAGCACGTGCAGGACGTGTTGCAGCTGCAAGAGCATGTAAAGGTCCTGCAGTTAGACGAATGCAGTCCAAAAGAGATGAAACTTCGGTCCCGTTGATGAAATCTTCTAGAAACTGAAAATGCAAAATTTTCATCAATTAATCACCACTTTAAGTCTTTAAGACATCATTAAAAGCTAAAACCCTCCTAGTTTTTTGCATATTAGTCCCTTTCTTTTGCAATATTAGAGAATTGAACTTGTTAAAACCTACCAAAAGTGTAGTTTTCAACAGTTTGGCATGTAACTGGTAAAACCAGTATACTGATAAAGTGGACAAATGTTTTTTTTTTAGTGTTTTTTTTTTTCTAAAAAAAAAAAACAGTATACTTTCTCATTTTTCACAGGTCCATACATTTGTTTATATATAATATATATACAAGCAACTACATTTTACCACTATTATAGACTACATGTTGACGTGATTACGTGAACCCCATGTATGAAATTTTTGTTGACAGAAGTTTAAATATAATAGTGCATATTTTTTAATTTTTATTCAAATTTAATATCAAATATACTAAATTATTATATTTTATACTAGAACAATTTTAGCCTGTCACATCGACATTATTATGCAACCAGTTTTAATGTAACAAGCACTTTGGTAAAGTTTTTAGTTCATGGATTTAATCATACAAACAAGATTTAGGAGCTTATTTGACACATGGACTTTGGTAAATTATTAGACAATTACCCTAATATTCCGGTTTATGTCATTTTTTTAATTTATAAAGTACTAGATTAAAACATACCTTGGTATGAGGCCAAAGTTGGTCAGGTGACACATGCATCGTACAACCGCTTTTACCAGATTCCCATTCAACAACAAAACGCGCAAGAATCCCCGAAACCGCCGAACCAAAACTAAACCACAAACTCATTAACCCAACCGCCTCAATTTTAAACGCTTTTCTCATCTGTTCAGAGTATTTATCACCCACTTCTAAACCACCTTTACTTCCACTTTCTTCAGTTTTCTCATCAGTTTCAACCAACAATTTCCTCATCCCCAACGCAAACGTTCGCGCATTAGATAATCGTTGAATATCCGCCACAAGTTTCTTAATACTATCACCCTCAACAGAATTATAACTCAAAACAACACCATCAGCATCATAACGGATATGAGAATCTATATCGGATGCGTTAGCAATCCTGACATTAGATCCCCATGCGGTATTAATATTCCCCTTTTGAAGCTCGAATAAATCAATGAAATGTTGGTCGTTAATTTTGACATCCCAATACATGCTTCCCGGTTTTTTACCGAGTCTTAAACATATGTGTTCCCATGTGTCGTTTCTTGCAAACGGGAGTTTAAACCATATGTTTGATGAAGCGGTTCTTAGACCGATTTCTTCAGCGTAAGGAATGTCGAGCGCGTCCATTTGACTAGTCAACCGAGCGTGTTTGATGCAGAGTGAACAGTGTCTGATCACGTGTAAAAGAGCTGACACGCATATACTTGATGGTGCATCGCCTTGATTTGCATCTGATATAAGATCTACATATTTTTCAGCATTACTGACATTGATTAACTGATTTTGTGTAGATGTTGTGTTTGTGAGTTTTCTTTTGGAAGATTGTTCAGGGATGTCTAAGGATTTGAGTGATGGGATTAAGTCTAACATGTCTGATAATGTGCGTTTTCTTGATGCATTTTCTATTGCGACTTGAGTCATCGGAGAATCTGGTGTTGGAGCTGCAAACAAAGCGCAACTACTTTAAGATGCTAAAACCTCATCGCGTATATGGTAAAGTAGATTAAAAATTGTGGGAGAAAATAACTATGTTTTCAGTTGCAACTAAAGGTGACAAGGTTAACTTATTCACTTATAAACGGGTTTGTTTTCGGTTATTTCACTTTAACAAAACTTTTAACTTTCACCCATTTGACCAGAAAAAAGATAAAATATAACCCACATCAACCCGTTCATATGTAAATGGGTTGATTTTGCCATCTCTATAGTAAAATAAAAAATATAAACTGTAAATCCAGAAACGTAAATAGACCCACCTAGAGTTGAAACCGTATTTCTGAAAGTATTTCCTCTTGCACTTGTTCCAGAAACTCGAGCGCCACCAGCAATATAAGAACCGATTTCAGCAGAATGTGGAGATCTAGAAGCCAAATCTTGATCAGAAGCTGCGAGTTTCTTCATGGTTGTGCTTCTAGAAGTAATTGAACTAGTGGAAGCAGACGGTACCCTACTTTTGTAATTGTTACTCACAGGATACAATGAATCATTCCAATTTGAACCCGTACTTGTAATAATCATAGAATTATCAATACCAGAACTTATTGGACCCGACCCGTGATTGTAACTCTGGACGGAAAACGTAGATGCAGAGGATCGCCTTTCTTGGTCAAAGATTTCGTCCACTAGTGAGGAAAAACCAGATAGACCGGAACCTTCAACGGTCAAATCAGAAAGAAGACCTTGTTCAGAAGCCTGCTTAGGGCCCAATTCATTTGCAGAAGATGTTTGGGCCTTATTATTAATGCGGCCCAAATTGAGTTCGCCTTCAGGTAAATGCATTTGGTTTATATCAACAACTTTGATGCGGGAAACAGATGAATCAGCTTTTCCTGATGAATCTGGCTGAGTTTCTAGAAGCTTAAAAATAGGTCTGAAGTCGTCATCAAGTTGCATCAGCAGAAAATAAGAACTCCCACAATCGGGAAATCCCATGAGAATCATGTTGGAACCATTTAACGCGTGTTTTGGCACCATCACTGGAGAAAAGCTGTGTTCATACACCTGCAAGAGTATTGTGATATATGATGAAACCTTTGAAGAAAAATACATTGACCAGAGTTAATTACATAGATGTTCCCAATGTTTTGGTTAAAGAAACATGTTTGAGTACTAACCAAAAAAGGTAATAAGTTTTGGGTTTTTGCTTTCAATTTTGTAACAAGTTTAGGAATTAAGACTAACTTTGCGGTTAGATTGTGGTGAAATGACCAAAAAACCCTTTCACTTTTTCACCTAATTTAACGAAAAAGTCAAAGTGTATTTGGTTCTTTCACCACAATTTAACGGAAAAGTTAACGAAAGTTAGCAACTCGTTGCAAAACTGAAAGCAGAAACCCCAAAATTGGTACTTTTAAACTTTGGTACCCAAACCACAGGGACCATTTGTGTAATAATTCAAGATTTTGATTGAACAATGTTCATACCTGAAGGCCTAAAAACCTTCCAATACATGCAAATAAATGCAATAAACTCTTGCTTCTTAAGCTTATAAATGCTTCAGATGCAGTCATACTTCCCTGGTTTAATGCTTCCTCACATTCTCTTAATGCTGAAGATGAAATTGTACTTTTTGATGAATGAAGGAGAAACCGTCCCGTCCTTCAATTTATAAATTAAAAAAAAAAGGTTAAAAATGGTTAGCAAAAGTCTGTTCTTTCTAAATATCATGTTGAATAATACATCATTAAATAGCTAAATCAACTAAAAGGTATACTATTATGGCCTTGTGAAATAACTTTTTTGTTAGAATTGTAAAGAAACTGCCAAAACGCTACTCAAGATGCACAGTTTATTAAAATTTAAGTTAATTAAACTTACTAGACTGAACAAAGGCAATAATAACACCATATATACATGAGTATGAGTAAAACCTTATATTAATTCCAAGTGTGAAAAATGATGATCCATAGGCACGCATACGTAATACTTCCTGCCCTTCAGAATCCAAATTGTCATCCTACAAAATAAAAAAAAAATAAATAAATATTATTCACTAAGAAAATGAGCATAATTAACTGCATTCAAACCATGGTATACAGATCAAAGTTCTTATAATCAAAACACAATACTGACCTTATTGTAATCAGCATTAGTTTGATCAACCGGGCGGTGAAGAATAACATCACCCCAGGCTCTACGACTATTACTATTTTGCCCCAATTCTTTATAAATTTCAAGCAGGCGCGTATATTTATTACAACATATAGCTCTTAACAGCAATTTCTCAACATCAATACAGCTTTGATCAATGGAAAATTCTGCTTCCCTGTTGGTTACAGGATCAATGACAAATGAACTGTGGATGCACTTAATTTGCAGATCTGACCCTGGTTCAATTTTAATAAAAGGACATGATACCGAGTCTGACGACCCGATATTTTTATCAAATTCCAACCAATAAAGAATCTTTAATCCAGGTGTCCGTAAACCACCAGAATCTGTTTCTCCATCTTGACCCATCTGGATAGAACCAGCAGCACTAGTTTGACTTTGACCTGAATTACCATCAGATATGAGCTCAAACCGAATTGCATCTTTCCATCTACCAACCCTAAGTTCTCTAACTTGTCTTATAACAGTATCCATAATAAGAGCTACACAAAATTCATGTAAAATAGAATATAAAATTGCAAAAGGATTTTCAGAAGAAGCCATTCTGCGTTCTAGATCATCTCCCAAAACAAACCGCCTCGTTTCTTCAAGCTTCACTGGACCACTTTTTTCACCAACTAATATCTCCAAATGCAATATTCTCCACATTGACAGGTGTCCACGGTATCCGAGTGTTAATAACACCTTAAACTCTCCCGGAACACAAAGATTTACAGTCCCGTCAAAGATTTTGACCTCAAAGAACTCTTTGGGAAGTGTGGTTTCAAGTAATTTTGACCTTACGATTGTGTCTAGTTTTTTAAGCACGGGTTTCTGCTGTTTTTCAGTTAATGCGGCTTGAATACCGACATCTTCTGTGCACTTTGGCAAGCGTTCGTAAGTGCCAGTAAGAAGAACTTCAATGGCAGATGGAACATCATAAATTGGAGCACGAGCTTGTTGTAATCCCTCATGCATGAAAAACATTGAATCCGCAGCTTGAGTGAAACATGTTTCATGACTTGATAAGGTTGATGCAAGTTGCTGACAATATTGTATCAATGGTACCTGCGTATCAAAAGGTATCTTTTTTAAGAATAAGCTTGCAGTTATTGTTGCAGAAGTTATGAAGTAACAGTCGTCTTTCCATCCAGTATTACTTGTTCAATTAGATGTTTGAGTGTTAAGCCTTGTACCATCTGGATTAAGAACACTATTTCTATTTCGTATTTTAATGAGTAGTTTGAGGTAATGATGATTTTTCTATCAGAAGCTAAACATCATTTTAGATTTATAGAATAAATTTTTACACTTTATGTTGAAACAGGACAACACACGTAGGAAATACTCGCAGTATGTAAAAACAGGACAATACATTTAGAAAAAAAAGTATGTTATTATAACTATAATTTAACATGAAAGAGGCTTGTTATGCTCTTTTATTTAAGCAACAAAGAAAACTACTAGTGATAAATAGTTTTAATGGTCATATATGACAAGTGAACCCAATTAGAGAAACAAATTTGAGGTTTTTAGTCAGTAACTAGAAAGTATAAACTGAGCATTCACAGTACCAACTCAACTAGTAACTGTTTGCATCTAGCTGACCAGTTTCCACTATTCAAAATTTCAAACTTTATAGATATGACATAGGTTCAATTTGAAAGAAAGACTATAACCATCTTATGATTAAACATACTAAGCCCTTGCAAGTTGCATCTCACTCTAGACGATAGCATGTTTACTAATTCTATGTTATTGTTACTACCGCTTAAATCTTATATTTGATCTTTGCTAACAATCCAAACTCTTATCCGTTTTAGAATGCATAATCAAAGACAAATTTTTCTATCAGAACCTAATATAGTATCCACTGGGATCACATCATCAAGCATAAATTCAAAACATCATCTGTTTTTTAAAATCAAAATCTAAGGCCAAATTTTAATAGATGGATAGCTAAAAACTGATGTTTTCTATTGTAAACTAGAACAGACGGTCTATCATCTCATCTATACTAAGAGTGTGATTATCACAAACAAAGAAAGAAAATGCAAACCTGTTGGCACCACTGCGCAAGAACATTGAGTCGAAGCATACGCTGCTGAGTCTTAGCAAGATACTTAAGTATGCTAATCTTCTTCTCAGAATCCGACATTTCAGAAGATTTTGATTTCTCCACCAATTCCTTCAACGAAAGGTACGATTCATCCGCTGCTCGACTCACCAAAGTCGAAAATTCGACGGATTCTTGACCTAGTTCCGCCATTCTTTATCGCTAAACTTTATTAACTATGTTCTTCCACCAATTATTGATAGCCTCAGCAGTTCAGTGAATAAATATTGATTTGAATACAATTAGGGCTCAAAATTAGCGAAACGAATGATCTCTATTTCCTCTTTCTCATTGCGATACACTCCACACCGCCGCTGATCGGAGAAAACAGCCGCCTATTGCCACCAGCTTCCGCGGTTTCAGCCGCTCCGGCGTCGCCCTATGTCTGCTTCCGCCGCGAATCTTATTTTTCCGACTTCTGTAGTCCGCTTGTAATTGTCACTGGTGATTGTTTTCCTTGATGTATATATGGAAGAGAAAAAAAAAGATCGTAGGTCAATTAATAAAACTACCCTCAAGTTTTTATATTTACAATTGTTGTCCATCTTCTCATATTTTGCAATATTACCCTTTTTGGAAAGTTGAAACTTGAATGTTGTTTTGTTTTGACCAAAACCTAGTTCAAGAATGATAGCTCGATCTATAGTTACCCTTGTGTATTGAGAAAGGATATATAGAAATAAAAACTCTATCTACTCTTTGATATGTAAATTTATTAATTTACATTTATACATTGAGAAAGGATATATAGAAATAAAAACTCTATCTACTCTTTGATATGTAAATTTATTAATTTACATTTATACGAAAAACTATGTACATACTGTATTATAGCATGTACATAACCGAATTAATGTGTGTTGATCTACTAATTAAGAACAATATTTAACATTCGTCTGATTTATTTTAGAGGAGATATAGCGCCATGGAGATTTTGGTGATTGAATCTAGTAAAGCAACTAAGAATAGATTTTCAAATTATTTGGAACACTAAAGTAATGTCCTTTCACTTGTGTTTCATTTTTTATGACTTCGAATGAGATTAATAGAAAATAAAGCCAAAAAGATTTGGGAAAGGTAGCAGGATAGATAGCCAAATAGGTATCCATGTGTGGAACAATAATGTGAACTGTAGAAAGTTTCATAAGTTGTAGGAAATGTAAGATATTTATTGCTACCATATCAATTAATATCCTAATTTACTAAAGTATTGAAACTGTAAAGTTTAGTATATTATCTAGTGTGAAAAAAAAATCTGCCTGTTAAAACAATATAATTTGTAAGTCCACATATAACAGGTAATTTAAAGTTGTAAAAACTCGAAATTATTAAAAATGTCATGAAAGATGAATTATCTATCTATATTGAACTTTCAAATGTGCAATCTAATTCGTTTGTAAAGGATGTAAACCTTTCAAACAATAAGTTGAGTTACATAGACCATAGTCATACAGTTATTTAGACTTGTTTATATTAAGAGGGATTTATATAACCCCAAGGGGCCCCTGTTTGTGGTGCACACATATAATCTATATATGTGTTGGCCCTCGAGGGGCAAAAGTAAAATTGCACTAATTTTAACGTTATTTTACTCATTTTTTGTGAAAATAACGTTAAAAGCTACGATAGACGGTTAATCAGGCATCATGAGTCGGGGGTCTCATCGGAAGCAGTCTCTCTACCCTACAAGGTAGAGGTAAAGCTGTCTACATCTACCCTCCTAAGACCCTAAGTGGAATATACTGAGTACGATGACGATGATGATTATTATAGTCTATACATGTCTCGACTTGGATTAATATTTAATCTATATAAGGGGCTACTTTGACAACTTTTGAATGAGTAGATGTGGAACCAGTAAGAGGACTTAAGTCTTGAACCAGTAAGAGGACTGAACCATTAAGAGCCAATGTGATGTTTAATCGTTCAGAGCCAAATGTCTAACCATTACAGATAAGAGGTTTTAACCATTCAGACTCAATATAATGCTTAAGCATTCAGAGGCAAATGTTTGAATCATTTTGACATCTGCTCGAGAAAACAAACAGTCTGAACTATTAAGTATTGAACCAGTAACAAGTTTGAACCATTAAGAGCTCTGTTAAGAGTTAAACAAACAGCCCAAAATATATAGATGCGAGTTGTATGTTTAATGTTTCTCTAGCAAGTGAAGCATGTTAAATTTAATCAAATAGGTGAAATATATCAATATATCATCTATTGTAATCTGTAAACATGTTTGTATTTGTATTTAACCTGTAAAAAGAAAAATTAATTTCATGATTATAAAATCCCTTTGGTATGTGTACCTTTCACATTGATTTATCAAAGATTTTAAACACTTGAATGTTTGATAGACATGAAAAAAAATTAGTGACATTAGAAAATTGAAAAGTTTAAGCCAAGTTATTATATTATAGTCAATCTTTTTGTTCAGTCTCTCAACAATTGTTCTATTGGGTGACTAAAATATTAAAATGAGATTAATAGCATTTTTCTATACGATATACGTCTACAGAACCATCAAATTAAGTTTTGGCTTATGCCAACTGCCCTCCTAATTAAATAGCATTAAACACTATGACCCCCTCAGTTTAATGTCTATGTCTGGGGTCTATATTAAATTAAAATGAAGTTTTTTTTTTTTTTTTTTTTCCTGAAAAGAAAACTTCTCTAAAAACACTAACCCGAAAACCGGGCTAGACAAACAAACATACAAAAGAGTTACATATTAACGAATTTACACCAATCTTCTCAGTTATTGAGATTATGTTTGGATCTATGTTTCAACCATAAATAACCTAGAGATCTGATTTTCCCAAAAACGTCATCCACGGTGGCAGTAGTCCCAGAGAATCTCTTATCATTTCTAGCATTCCAAATGCACCAGCAAGCAGTAATAATAATACCATGGACCACAATCTTCTCTGCATCACTCTTCTGACTATAGCTCGAGATACACAATAAATCTCTGACCGAGAACGCGTAGAAATTCTGAATCTTGCACCACGAACTAACTTTAGACCAAACTCTAGTGGAAAAACTGCAACCCGTGAATAGATGCTCGACGGTTTCCTCAGTTTCGTTACAAAGAGAGCAGAGGGTGTCAATGTTAGTAACGCCACGGAGACAGAAAAATGATAGATTCTTTATGTATCCAGAATATAAGAGAGAAAATGTACTAATTTTGTAAATTGATTAAAAGAGAGAAAAAGTAGTGATTAAAAAAATATATATATTTTATTGAATAGAAAAGTGGTTGTGAATGAATGAGAAATAAAATATAATGATAGAGCATTAAAAAATATTATTTAATTGAACGGGAGAGAAAAAAAAATTATTTTAAGTGATTAATAAAGATTGAGATAGAGAAGCTAATGTTCATGCTCTTGGTCGTTTAAAAAGAGAATGAATGAGGTAGATAATGATGGAGAATACAGTCGTAGGCAATTCAAATTTAGGGTTTTTTTTTTTATTCATAAACATTGGTATTCATGGGTCCGTTATTTGGTTTATTTGAATCACGTTATAATTAAAAAAAAAATAGATATTCTTTATAATCTAAAATTGTATTATCCAACTCTAAGTTATCTGATTTTTATACCCAGGTTTAATGGGGTTGAATTTGGATATCTAACCCGATCGAATCTAAAAGCATATTATTCGATTTGAATCTATCTAACCTGAATTAGATTTCGGATCCTTTTTTCGGGTTTTGCACCATTAGTAGTTTAGTACCGATACATGTATTTATTTTTCATGTTTTTGGGTTTGGTACACTTAAGTTTTGGGCATTTCAAAGAAACCGGGTCCAACCAATGTCCTCTTTCCTTCTCAAATAGGGTTCCGTGGGCTGGGCCCAACACATCGAATTGTGTGTGGGCTTTTAAGCCGGAATTACCTAACATTGTCCTCTTTCTTCTTTACATATTCCTTAATTAGATTAAGCCCACCACCTTTCCTCAAACACAATATAGCCAAGTATCATTGGATGTATCAAGAATCAAGGTTGTCGTTCGATGAGTTTCAATTCGTAATTTACTTCACCTTGTAATAGTATCATTATTAATTAGTAAGCAGGGATGTGTGTTATCGCGACATCCTTGAGGCTTTTAGTCTCTATAGAGCTTAAATATTCTAAGCAAAAGGCTAAGTTATTGATTACACAAGTATTTTGGTTCAATTGTCGAACCAAACATTATCCAATCTTATGGTCGTGTCGATTGCTTTCTCTATATATAGGTTTTGATATTTAGCGAATGGATGTCAAGAATATCTTTTTTTACTTGATGACTTCAAAAACCTATTTATATAGCTCAACCTCATAGCATTGTTGATGACTTGATTCCACTTGGCCCACATCATGTTTGTTGATTCCACTCGGCCCACTTAGTCTAACACACTTGGTTGGAAACTCACGTTCGCTACAAATTAAGTTTAACTTACATGTAGGGGCTGTTTGGTAACATCTGAATCATTAAGTGCTGAACCATTAAGATGTCTGAATGGCTAAGAGGCTCTGAACC
>WOUH02000022.1:6863836-6874063 GCA_009936405.2 Stevia rebaudiana | reverse complement strand
GGCACGGCATGATTGTGGGTTTCACGTGGGTCCGACGGACTAACGTTTATTGTAGCAATTCATTATATTGTAGCAATTCATTATTGTTGACAGGTAATCGACACACTAATCTTCACCGCTCTTAAAAGTCTTACATGATACCTCACCACCGCACATCATTATTATTAATTATGCAATTTGTGAACTACTTGACATTAGCTTGTCAAAAACTCAAAATGGGTTCGAGTTTGACCCCTACTAAGCAGAAACAAATATATAAATGAACCCAAGACAGTGTTTCTATACCAATGTTCGTTAGTTTTATAAATCTAAGCAACGCTCTATTGTTTGTAAATTTAACTTATTTCACTTTTGGATGATAAAATTTATTATACATAAAAATATATTAAAAAAAGTTTAAATTTTTTGATCTTATATTTACAAATTTATACTCAATAAGTCACCCATCAACTGACCGGCTCAGACCCGTAAAGGGGGAAGCACTTCGTCGGCTGCAAAGCTATTGCCCCGCCAAGATACAGACCACCAAACCTTAGCTCGACCTTACTTGTACTCGAACTCATCATAGCCAAGTAAAAGAAAATCAAAAAATTGAAACAGAGGAAAAAGTGCAACCGCTGGCATAGAGCTAACATAGTCATCAACGCTGGCGACTTCTTCACTTCCGACCTCAAGGATTTTTGCAACCATCATCGGCCGGAAGTGAGACGTACCAGATAAAAAAACAAGATCTAGCAACTGAAAACTCATCAGCAAAACCAACCAGCAGTCTAAACTCAGCCGCCACCACCTCTCTTTACTCTCTCTCTAGAAGCATAAACAACCGGCAACCGGAATCACTAACCACCGATCGGCGCTACAAAGCCTAAATCAAGGTCTCAGCGGCGGCTTTAAACCCCTTCAACGAAGACCTCTTCAGATCCCCATTTCTCAACGCCATCGATCGATGGCGACAACAACCGCACCACAAAAAGGACACAACCACCACATCGACAGACGGAGATAGAGAGATAAAGAGAGACCGTCAGCCACCAAAATGAAGGCACACATACCAGCCACCATCGTTAAAGGTTCGATAACAAAAAGAGAACAGCGGCCACATCGACCGACAACAACCACATCCCCGTAAAGGGAACGGCGGCCAAATCAACCGACAAAGAAAGAGATCCACCACTGTTGGTGCAAGTCAAGAGAGATCCACCATCATCGGCGCCGAACAAAGAGAGAGAGAAAGAGAGATCGTGTGTCAGAGAGAGAGAAGCACAGATTCTTAATATAAACCCACTCATTTTGTATCTATATTGTATGTATACTATGTGCATATGGGTCTTGTACACCATGCATCACAGCTTGCAAAAATTGAACAGTAAAGTTGTGAGGGATTAAAATGTTCCGGTTTAAATATATGTTAATTGGTGGTATTTATTATCCTTTCCTAACAAATTTATTTCCATTCCATAATTATTGGAAAAATCTCAATATTCATTCGATAAAACCAACGATCGCCAGAATATAAACTCATAATACATCAATCCGTTTATCAAATTCGATCTCCCAAAGCTTCCTGTTTCTCGTTGGAATCTCTAACGATCATCGATGAAAACCCCTAATAATTATATCAAGAAACAGTGAGTCATTGTCGATGCATGAATATAATCCTTCGGATCTCAATTGGTATCTTCGAGTCGTCATCACAGCTTTCGCTGTCATCTGCGGATTGATTTACTCAGTGAAGACTGCAGCAAAGTACTATTTGGTAGCCGGAGAATACGACTCGCGTTTCGAATCGAACTCTCAATCTTTGTCTTCGTTTTCATCGTCCTCGTCCGACTCGATTGTGTCCCGTTCGTCGTCTCCGATGCCGGGTCTTGCTGGTGCTGCTGATTCGTGCTTTGTTTGTGGCAGCTTGACGACGAAACAGTGTTCCCGATGTAAAGTGGCTCGATACTGGTACATGCCCATAGATGTAATTTTATCCTTATTTTTTTTTGTTACATACCGTATGATTTGATTGATTTCTGACAAATACAGCTATGATTTAATTAGGATTTAAGCTGATCATATATGCTGTGTTACTCACATTTGCAATCATAAAATACCTAATTTTTTTTAAGAAAAATCTTATCTTGTTCAATTCGAATGATTCCAATGACTTAGGGATAAAGTGATGAGATAAAGTTTTTATAACAACAGTTTTATATAAAGTTGATCATTTGATCATAGTTCTCAATCTTTGTGTATGTGTGAGAGTTTATCATTGTAAACAAGTGATGTATATGCACATTGAGTCTTTGACCAACTATCTTTGTGTTAATTTTTTTTTTGTTTTGTTTTAATGTAAAGTATTTTATGTTTCAGCTCAGAATTATGTCAAAAATCTCATTGGAAATCTGGGCACAAGGAAAAATGTGAAGAACTCCGGTTGTCCTGCAAATCAAGTTTGCAAAGAAGAAGAAGTTCAACTGGTGTTGCATTAGTTTCTGGAAGTAGTTATTCTACACAGATTAAAAAGGTCAAAATTATCGTCTGCGTTTGCTGATCCAAATTGATTTCAACTTATGGTTTTTAATTTAATGTTTAATTGAATATTTTTCCAATTCAGATTCTTTTTCCTTATGAAGAATTTTTGGAGCTCTTTAACTGGAAGAATCAAGGGTTTCCTCCTTGTGGACTTTTGAATTGTGGAAACAGGTTTATGTTTATGGCTATTGTATTTCATCCATATGTTTTTTTTTTCTGATTATGTTTTGCTGATTTCATCTAGAATATTGTTCTCTGATTTTTAGTAATCAATTTTATTTTCTTTTAACAGCTGTTTTGCCAATGTAGTTTTACAATGTTTGGCATACACTCGACCGCTTGCTGCCTATTTGCTTGACAAAGGCCATCGGAGGGAATGTAACTACTTCTCTCTCTCTCTCTCTATATATATATATATGTATGTATATATATATAGGGATAAGATAATATGGAAACCTAGTTTCAATGAGAAAACCATGAAAACTCATTTAAATAATCATTTTTATTTTTTGCAAAAAATAGGGTAGATTTTATATCCATTTTCGTCACTTTTTATAAAAAAAAGCCGAAGGGATTTTTTTTTTAAATATAAAAAAAAAAAAATGTCTACATATGTACCTGATGGGGTTTTAGCTGTTTACATATGTAAACTACATGTATTTTTCTAAAAAATGTCATTTTTTTATACAAATCATTTTTTTTATATTTTTTTCACCAAAAGTCATACAATTGAATGTAGAGTTATAAAAAAAATTACTCGTTTACATATGTATAAACAAGGTTTCCACAGTTTTCTCATTGAAAGTGGGTTTTCTGTTTATACTTCCCTATATATATATTACTCTTTTTTTTTTTTTTGTATCTTAGGCCGGCGAAATGATTGGTGTTTCTTGTGTGAACTTCAAGCTCATATGGAAAAAACCTGCCAAAGTAATCACGCGTTTTCACCAATTAATATTTTGTCACGATTGCCTAATATTGGTGGAAATCTTGGTTATGGGAAACAAGAAGATGCGCACGAGTTCATGAGGTTTCCTTTTTTATTTCTGATTATTTTAAATATGCATATTGCATACATATTATCTTTGAATAAAAAAAATCATATCTTTTTTTGCAAATATTTATTATTTAATCCATTACTATTTAATATACTAGGTTTGTTATTGACACTATGCAATCAGTTTGTCTTGATGAATTTGGTGGAGAAAGAGCTGTACATCCTACCTCTCAAGAGACAACTCTTATTCAACATATATTTGGCGGTCGCCTTCAATCTCAGGTTTGTTTATTTATATGCAGCTGGTTTTTTTAATAATATTTGTTTTTAAGTTAATTAGATAACATATATGTCAACTAACTTGGTGGTAATTTGTGAATATGTAGCCACCAATTGTTGAAATTCTTGGTTTGTTAATTACTTAATTTATCTTTTAAAGGTGCGCATTTTTCCTAATGGTAAGCCGTAAGCTTGTTTATAATGTTTTTTAGGTAATCTGTACAAAATGCAATAATGTCTCGAATCAATTTGAAAATATGATGGATTTAACTGTTGAAATACACGGGGATGCTGCATCACTTGAGGAATGTTTAGATCAATTTACCGCCAAAGAAGGGCTTGAAGGAGATAATAAGTACAAATGTGACGGGTAATATTTTTTATTTTCAAAATATTTTTATTTAATTTTTAATATTCAACATCCTATATATGAGTCCCGATTGCAATTTCTTCATTCTATATACCTTTTATTTTGCTAGTTATTACCTTCTTATGTTTTGAAGTTTGAACAGTTAAATGAACATATTCCACATAGGGATATTTATTGTTTGTATTTATTTATTATTGCTGATTTTTTTTTGCAGATGTAATGATTATGTTTTAGCATGGAAACGACTAAACATTAACATGGCTCCAAATATTCTTACCATTGCACTAAAAAGATTTCAGGTTCGTTAAGATCAGAGTAATTCATCTGCAAATACACTAATGAAACATTTTGTTGGCATGTAAATTTATTATTTAAAAAAATATATAAAAATATGTATTAGTTGGCAATAATTGTTTATTGTGCAGAGTGGGAGGTTTGGGAAACTTAACAAGAGAGTGACATTTCCAGAGACTTTAGATCTTAGTCCTTACATGAATGAAGCTGCAAATGGAAATGATAAATACAATTTATACGCGGTTGTTGTTCATGTTGACATGCTGAATGCATCATATTTTGGCCATTACATTTGTTTTACCAAGGACTTTTCTGGCAATTGGTACAGAATTGATGACTGCAAGGTGCACTATCTCTCTCTCTCTCTGTCTATATATATATATATATATATATATATATATATATAGGGGACGGTTAAAATACATATAGGGAAAACCGTGCTAATGGTAGGATGTAATTTCATCCGTTATATTGTTTTAATGGAGGGCCCAGATTAACGCGGTGCCAAAACCGTAAGTAACGTTCGATGAATAATCATACATAAGACACCAGGTATCCTAAAAGGGCAGAAGCGTCATTAATGTAATTATGGACCGGTGGTATAAATCACGGACCACTTGAATAATTACGGACCAGGACCAAAATACACACATAAATACGGACCAAGTAAATATTCACGTACCGCGAAATCACGGACCATGACCAAAATACACACATAAAATACGGACCAAGTGTATAATTACGCACCGTGAAATCACAAACCACGTGTATAATCACGAACCACGACCAAAATACACACATAAATTACGGATCAAGGGTATAATCACGTACCACAAAATCACGGACCACGTCATAATTACGGACCATGTAAAAAAATTTAAAAAAAAACTATATCAATACTATACTCGAATTAAAGATAATGAAATTCTCTATTTAATGATGTAAATTTTTTTTAAATATTGAATCGTAAAAAAGTTATTTGATTTTAAATAATAGGTGAAAGTTTGTTTTAATGAAAAAAGTCAACTGCTTAAAATTACGTTTTGTTCTTGAAACCATGTTAAATTACAAAATTACTCTAATAGCCTTTTGATTGTGTACACATGTCATTATTTGATTGCATCCTACGATTAGCACCAAAAATCAATGTATTGGATCCGCCTCCTATATATGTGTGTGTGTGTATTATTAAATGATGTTTTTTTTTTAAATCATCGGTACAGGTTTTCATAAATGATTTTACATTTGTTTCTAAACCGGCCACAATTTCTTGCAGGTTGAAGCAGTTGAGCTGGATGAAGTGCTCTCACAGGGAGCATATATGCTTCTGTATAGTAGGTACATTTTTTTTAAAAAAAATGTTAAAATTAATGTTTAGTTATTTTCCAAGAAATTTTTCTCAAATTGATGCCTGCTAAAAAACTAGATGGAAATGCTTGTTTGACAAAGATAAGAGAACTTGGATTGGTCTGAATTATCTTATGATCTTTATTAACAACATTTTAACAAATAAATTACATACTAAATTTAAAATCAATAACCTCTATATATATGGTCTTTGAACTTTTATCAACAGCTGCAAGATAACTACTTTTTTTTGGATTTGTATGAATATATAATCACTTAGGGCCAAAATAAAATATCATTATGCATGTCAATCAACGATCTTGTATGAATTAATTTGACTAAATTAAGATCACAGGAAATTACTATATGAACTATGGTTGTGGAGTAAAAGGTCACAAAAAGTTTAAACACATTTTAGTACACTTAAAGCTTGGAGTTTGGATGAATAAAAAAGAAATTAATAATGATGGAAATTGAAAAAAAAATGAGATGAACAAGACATAGGAATAATCCAAAATTTTCAATAAAATGGTTTAAAAATTATATTTTTCTAATCATAATCTAACATGTAAAATATAAGGATTTAGAAAATTTTTGCATAATCAATACAATTTGGGTGACTTCTCCTGTAAAGCTATATATTGTATTTTACCGAATTGCCCCATAGGAAATAAAACATAACCCAAATGTACCTCTTCCATCTTACTCAATTACTTGTAATTTATGGGTTGATTTTTTTTTATTATTCTATTTTGTTTTTGTGTGTTTTCACATTTATATTATTTTTATCTTTCCAGAGTTACTGCCAGAGATACATGCTTAAATCCTATAGAAGAAACTTCTAGAAAAGATGAACTTCAAACATCAAATATATCCCAACAAATGACGCCTATCGTTAGTCAACCCGTTGACCACTCATTGACTTCAGAATCAGTTGATGCTACTGAAAATGTTGACTTTATGATGCATGCTAATGATTCATCAACAAACCTTGTTACAAACATCTCTACGTCTCAAAATTCATCCAATAGCAACACAGACATTGATACACCAGATTCAAACACAAATTCTTCTGTTGAAATAAATAATAATGGAAACTGTATCAATGATTGTACAGTTGCCATTGAAACTGAATTTGAAGCAAGCAAACCTACTTCCATTCTGAGTGATGCCATTGACAATATCGAGGGTAAAATGGGAAAGTTATCTATTAGTTCGAGCAACGGTGAAGAAGAAGCTAACGATACGGGTTCTGTAAATCTTGAATGTAAACCTCAACTCGCTTTGAGGTCAACTGCAGAGGTTGAAACTGAAAAACCAGTAAAGACGGTTTCGTCTGCAGTAAAATTAAAGCCATTGATTTCCTCGGGTTTCCTCGGTAAACGGCCTCAGAAAATTGTGAAAACTAAAAAGGACGAAAACGCCCTTGAAAGTGAAAATGGAGGTTTGGACAATAATGGTGTCATGGAGTCAAATACAGAATCTATGGTGGTTGTAAATGGAGGATTTAATGATGTTGGGAAGGAAGAAGGGTGTTTGAATTAATAAAAAGATGAAGTTTAACATAATTTAATGATAATTATTAATTAAAATTCTTGCGTTTGAGGAAAAAAAATGAAGTCTCAGGGGCAAGGATTAGTGATTTTTAGTTAATATTGCAAGCAGCAGCAGAAGGAGAAAATAGTAATTTGGTAGTTTTGAGGTACATTCTTTTGTGATTTAGTGATTTAATTTAATTTTTTATGTCTCTACATTTAAAGTTAATAAGGACAAAATCCTGTGGATTGATTCTAACTTTGTTTTTGATGCATGGAATCTATGTGGTTTTAACATTTTTTTTTTAATATATCTTCGTGTAACACGTTACTCATTTAATTTCATGGTGACTGATTGGTTGAATTGAGGTTGTTTTGTATAATATAATCAAATATAGATAATCGCAATCAAGCATTTGTGTTTGATCAATTTATACAACCTGTAGCACGTGGAGATATATGAGTTCGATCATCTTCCAATCACATCGTTCCCGTAATGTTGGAAGTTTTATTTGCTTCTCGTATAAGTTACCTCATGAATATTTAGTATCGTCAAACAAATCATAATTCAGTTTATTTATTGATTGCGTCTTGATGAATTTCGATGGTATGGTTTGTTACATATTCAGCATACACGTAGATAATTGAGCTATGAAAACCTTATGCATGTATGTTGGTTATTATGTTTCGTTGACAATTGTGACAAAAGATAGAATAAATTAATTTTGTTTGACACTCATGGCAATAGATAGAACCTGATCTAGATTTCGAGTCTAACTTACATAAATATGTCAATCAGTTGACAATTTGCTAAGTGAGTTATAAGTTATTGGGAATTTGGTGATTGGTGGAGATGAAAGTGGTGTGACGAATTGTGAGATTGTAACAAAAATGACATTTTCACGTGAATGTACCAAGAAATTACAACTAACACGATGAGCCGTTTGTGGGATCGTTTGTGGGATTTTCGTACATGGGGTGTGCCATGTCGATGTTCATGGGCTCACAAACATCTGCAAATGATTTTGTTAAAGGATTTAGATTGTATTATTCTAATTAATAGACCCCTTTGAGCTTGATATTGTAACTTATTGTTACTACCGTCCCTTGTCATGAACCGGTAACTTGCACGATTAACCTTCATTTGTTTCTAAATGGTACTTGTCACTTTACTATAATGTAGACGAGAAATGATGGAAAAGTGAAGGCCGGCATTGAACTTTTAGGCTTTTTTTCAATTTAAAGTTTATTATACATTTTATTAGTTTATTGTAGTTGTCTTTTTCTTTTAATTAGTGAAATTTGATATTTTCTTATTTGTTATTTGGTTTAAATTAAAATGAATGTTAGCGTTTAAGTGGATTTGGTTTAAATGGGTTGGGATAGATTCAAATGAAATGTCATTACATGATTAAATGGTGGAGTGGGTTAGGCTCAGAGCCTATTCGTCGTCGCTATTCGTCGTCCTGTAAATTAATTAAACTCATGTTTACTAATTGTGAACATAATTGTGAACAGCGCTTGAAAACTTCCAGAAATTAAAAGTTAAAAATTAAATTTAAAATTTCATAGATCCAATAACCGGATCATATACAGTCGATTCTGATCTAATTTATTAGTTTATAGCGTTTTTTTATAGCTGTTTTTACGTATCCCTAGTATTTGAAGCTTCAAATGTGGTCGTATCACGATTGGTTGGTCTTATCCTTATTTGTAATATTAAGTTGATTACTTTATATAAAATAGATGATTTGTCAACGTTAAGAGAATCACTTGAATTCTTGAAACATCTTATTAAAAAGTTAAAAATAACATTTTTTGTAGTGTTTTCATGTGATAACTATTCTAAGCATATAGTAACGAAAATATATGATTTGGAGTCACTTGTATCGGGTATCGATATGAAACTAAACATGTATTTTACTGAAGACCTAATGAAAGGACTCAATCTCGATAGACCCAAGAGGAAGGTCTATTGGGGTATTTCTTTATGGAGGTGTTAAAAAAAACCGGTTTCACTGGGTTCAAATCGGAACCGGTTCGCTTCCTACCCGACAGGCCCTAGAACCGGTTCTTCACTTCCCCCACTCAGTCGGTTCCTACAGAAGCCAAGAAACCGGTTTGACCAGTCTAAACCAAATATAGCCGTTTTTACCGTTGGGACTTTTTGACATATTTTGGACCCTAACCCCCCCCCCCCCCCCCCCCCCACCCCCCCCCCCCCCCCCCCCCAAAAAAAAAAAAATAGTATAATTAAGTTGTGGATAAAATGGGTTGATCACACAGCTCAAATCGCAAACCCGAAACATAAAAAAAAACCGTTTGTTTCTGCTTTCATTTCTTGTTCTATACATTCTTTTTTACATTATGGCGGCATCACAATCTTTCGTTGGGGGTAATGGTGAGCCTTCCGTTGTTCGGGCTCTTGACCACAATAGGAATCTCGAAGTTTGGAAGAATTGGGATTTGGTTTTGATGAGTAATGGAATCCCTTTGTTCACGCTCTTTTTGTTGGACAAGTATCATTTTGGTTGAATTTTATTAAGAATTACTTTTATGCGTATTAGCAGGTTGTTAAATACGATTGCAAAAATATATATGCATTGTTAAATAAATCCATGTATAAATTTGATAGCATTGAAATACAAGTCAAACTGCACAATTGCCTTTGTATCCGTTTGTATGCATTGTTTCCTGGTGATAAAGTTCATACAGTGTTTGTCATTCAGAGCATTTATGTGACAACTGGCCGTTTTTTGGCAGTTGACCGGCAACTTTTCGACCGTTGACCACCTGAAAACCTGCCGATACCTAATCATAACTCGATTATTTTATCAATATTATAATTCTATTATGTTCATATCTGAATTTAGATTCATTTGAGT
>WOUH02000022.1:6853454-6863736 GCA_009936405.2 Stevia rebaudiana | reverse complement strand
ATGAAACATTTAATATAAACCATTGAGCTTCCGAACAATCACTACGTCACGCCGGTGTTTTCCGCCACCGGCAGGGTATGACATTGGTGATAACCCAAAGAAGTGGGATCTTGTTCTACCTCAGGCGGAGTTCGCATATAATCGGTCCAACTATAGTTCGACAGGACGTAGCCCTTTCTTTATTGTTTATGGCCGCAACCCGTTCACACCGCTTGATCTGGCTCCTTTTCCTGAACTTGACCATTTTAGTGTTGATGGAGAAGAGCAAGCTTCTCAAATTAAACTTTTGCATGAACAAGTCAGGGAACAAATTGTCAAACATAATTTGCAGTATCAAGCAAGAGTTAATAAGCATAGACGCAAGGTGGTTTTTAACGAGGAGGATCTCGTTTGGGTTTACTTGCGTCGGGAACGATTTCCGCAGGGACGGTTCGGGAAGCTTCATCCCCGGGCAGACGGACCTTTTCGTGTTCTTAAGCGAATCAATGATAATGCATACAAGATTGACCTGCCAGGACATTACAAGATCTCTGCCACTTTCAATGTTGCAGATTTATCCACGTATGAACCAAAAACCGAAGATGACTCGGGGACGAGTCCTTTTTTAGAGGGGGAGGATGATACGGATCTGGATGCAGCTTGTGGCTAACCGGGAACGTTGACTTTATCTCCACCCATCCAACCAGTTGCTTGCATTTATCTTTTTAATTTGAATGTTTATCTTTATTCCATGTTTATCTCTTTTTTTTATTGGATGTTTGTTTCCTATTTAAAACATTGGTAATCGTAGGTTGGATGGTTACGTTTTGAATAATAAGAATTCTTTTTGAACAACTGTTTTGTTCTTCGCCCGTCGTATAATCGTCGGCCATCTAACACGCTAGGGTTATAGTGTTCGCTTATATAAGGATCCGTATCAAAAAAGATATTATTCATGTAAATTATAATTTTATACAGCCGTGTAATATACGAATATCTATCCTAGTTCACATATATAATGAGAATATTTATGTGTGGAAGTTGAAGATGAAAATATAGAGGTTGCCACCGGAAGTCGAAGATGAAAAATATGAGGTACCAAAGCAAATCAAGAAAAACACTAAAATTTTATGTTTTGTTTAACAACAAAAAACTTTTATTAAGGAAAACGCTATCAATATGCTAGAATTACAACTTGATTTAAAAATAAAAAGTACACCAATTTGACTGATTGAGAAGGTCGTTTTTTCCTCTATACTTGACCCATATGAAGCCTGAAGATTTAATCTCGTCGAAGACTTCTTCTGATGATTGAGATAATTTTTTAAATGTCTTTGAGTTTCGCCATCCAGATTCTCCAAAGTGTGGAGAGAAAATTTTTAGGGCACAAAATAGTTATTTCATGATTTTTCTCATTATTTCTATCTTTTCAGCGTTATCATTTTATTTATTTCTTTATAATGAATCGACAAAATTCACTAATATGTAAAGTATTTATGAGTTTATTCGCTTGATTTCTTAAGAAAAGGAAGAAAGTAAAACATCGTTGTTTCCTCTTAAGCTCAAAGAAGAGTATATGAGACACCATGTGATTATGAGAATCTATTTTACTCATTATTTTTTCATACTTCCAATTGTCCATCTC
Source organism: Stevia rebaudiana (assembly GCA_009936405.2). Lineage (NCBI taxonomy): Eukaryota > Viridiplantae > Streptophyta > Magnoliopsida > Asterales > Asteraceae > Stevia > Stevia rebaudiana. The sequence continues at coordinate 6,862,112 of WOUH02000022.1, read as the reverse complement.
CTACTTAGTGCTCTTATTGCCGACTACGAAGTTAAAGATGCAATACTTAGACTTTGTCCAGTTAAACAATAATAGAATGAAAGAATTGTTTTATTATAATAGAAAGATATCAATTTGCACCAAAAGATAAATGAACGATTAAATTTACTAGACAACTTAGTTTAAAATGTTAGGTTTTAGGTGTTGCATTTTAGGGGAAGGTTATATGAAAACCACTTTCTCGTGCGAGAAGCAAAAAACTACTATTTAAGTGAACTTTGAATATTTATCATTTCTCCATACGTTATTACTTTTTAAAACGAATTACACAATTTAATCACAAATTTTCTCCTCTTTCAAAGGATTATAATGAAGCTATAAAAAAATCATGTTAAAATTTTAGGCTTTAAGGGTTAGCTTTTAAGGTTTAAATTTATGATTTAGGGGTTAGCATTTAGGGTAGGTTTTTGAGGTTAGCTTTAGCTTTTGGGGTTTAGTTTTTAAGGTTTAACTATATGATATGTGAAATCAAAATAGGTGAATTACGTTCATAATGCATATGTGCACTATGTAACAATTTTTGCATGAAATGTTTTTTGGCTTTTTGTGTCTTCATCATACTCGTTTGATGAAAGAAAGAAAAATTTGTAATTCGATTGTGCAATTCGTTTTAAAAAATAATGATGTATGGACATATGAGAAATCTTTTAAGTTTATTTAAGTGTGTTTCTCGAGTTCTCACATGAAAAGTAATTCTCTTATTAATCATCTCCTAAATTGTCCTAATAACACATCTACATTATAATTAAGAGTTGAATTGTAATTTTCATTTAAGCTTTTAATAATGAGAAAATGTCATAGAAATGTAATCAACTTTTAGCTTTGTTCCAATTAAGTCACTCATACTTTTTTTTTGTTTCAATAAGGTCACTAATACTTTAGTTTGTTCCAATTAGGTCACTATACTCAAGTGACACGTTCTAATCCTATGTCTTTTACCTACAAAATTATTAAATTTTTTTTATTTTTTCTTTTTGTTTCACATATTCAACCGCCATAATTTTTAAAAAAAGTTTAAAAAAATAAAATTTAAATGACATAATAACCTAATGTTGTAGGTAAAATATATAGGATTTGAACACTTATTAAAAGTGAAGTGACTTAATTGGAACAAAAAAAAGTATGAGTGACTTAATTGGAACAGAAAAGAGTATGAGTGACTTAATTGAAATAAGCCTAAAAGTTGGTTATATTTCTATAAAGTTACCTCTTTAATAATCTCGTAAAGTATTATGTATTATTATTAAAGCATTTAAAGTGATTTAATTGAAAAAAAAATTAAATAGCATTTTTAGTTATTAAAGCAATAATACAATAACTTACGAATATATTCTTTCTGATAAATTTGTATAAAAGTATCTCAATTTACAAAATGACTTCAAAATAACGGTTTATTAATTTTAATATATTTAGTTTTTAATTAAGATTTAGCTAGATATCATTTATTTAGCTAGATAGTTAAGTGGATGCGTTGACTTGGGTTCTTTTTTTTTATAAGGTCTCAGATTCAAATATTGCTCATAGTATAATTACTCTGGGTATTTTTGTGATGGAAATAAATTTTACATCAGATAGAGGTCAGCGGTTCGAACATGAGAAAGAGAGAAAGTTTACGAATTTCATCTGGTTCTTGATTATATGGAAGATACGGTCTTAAAAATATCGATAAATCAATCTTTGCTACATCATTGGTAACATGTGATATCAAGTTATGAAAAAAAAAAGATGAAAACTTTAGCATTTAAGACATAAAATATATTTTTGTCCTACATGAAGAGTGCCCTCCCAGGTTGTGCCGTCCACGACCTCCATTGCTTGTCAACACTATGAGCTGTCTTTCGTGTTGTTTTATATTTCACTAAATTACAATATCACCCCCTAAACTTTTATTATGCTACTTAGGTTTAGTTTTATGGGTATTAAATGTATATTGTGATTTTTTCTTTCTACTTTTAAGTTTTCCGCTACAAAGTCAACCACAGGAAGACTTTCTGACTAATTACAATACAGTCCCCTGACTTTATGTACTTTTGAAGTTTTTGTTTAGTGATAAACTCTTTGGGTGTTGCATTTCTTCATTAGCATTGATGATTTTAAAGCTGTCAATCGTTCGTTTCTTAACAGTTTTTAGAATTCATGTAATACTAAAACGTTATTTCAAGTTTGTTTTCATAAAGCCATCGTAACACTTGAGGCAATTATCACTTTGAACGTGTCATGAAAGATGTTAGGTTAATAATAAATTCCGTGCCTCAAATGTATAATTGGTGAATAACTATGTATAAGTGAAGAACTCCACGATTAAATGTGTTTGGGTGTGAGTAATTCATGATGTGTGACCGTTCTGGAACCTCAATTTTGAATAAAGTGACCGTTCAAAAGTTTTCACTTAACCAATCGGCAAATTTTTTGGTGAATACCTTATGAACATACAAGATATCAAGCACCATTGGACACTTTGCATTATGCAAATTTGTGTAGTGGAGTCCTTTTAGAAGACAAGAGCTTTAAACTTCTGGAAAACTATAGAGGTTTGCGTTACTTTATGGTGTTCAACTTTTATTAGTTGTTTTAACTTTTCACTTTAAACTAATATATTTATAAATATTAGATTGAAAAGCAAATGAAGCTTTGATGAACTGCGAATGCAACTCTTCTTTAGAGCATTTATATCCTATCATCTATCTCTATTTTAAAAGTTTACCAAAAACAACATATTTCTTCACAATTTATTCATTTAACAAAAAAACTCACATCTAATTCCCATATCTATATTTTTTTAAAAACCCATACATGATACATCTCATTTGCTATCTATTTATTTTATTACAAAACTCACAAAGATATAGAGATCGATATAGATTCCCTAAATGTGGAGAACAAGTACTAAATCTTTACACGAAAACTAATGAAAAAAAGATCACATTTTAATATGTAAAATGACGCATAGTTGAAGGACTGTTTTTGCAGCTTACTATTTCTTTCACAAACACAGTTTCAGCTCATTCAATTCCTTAAGATCCTCTCTGCTCACACCAATTTCAGATTCCCAAAATCTCGCCGGTTTCCACATTGTGATCGTTCAATTTACGTTTAAAAGCATCATCTTCAGTCAATCACAAAAGGGTTTTAACTTTTAACAATAATCAAGCAAAAATCCTGATAAAAATGCAACATTCCCATCTGGGTATCGTTCAATCTTCGCTCCAACACTAAACATTTCCCCCAATTCACCATCATGGACTTCAAATCAGAGAAGCAAGTCAGGTCAATTTCCGTCATTTTGCTCTAAATGTCACTCATTTATGCAATTTCTACATTCATGTAATATGATTCCATCAAACATTATTGAAATTTGAAATGAAATCAACAGGTTTTACACTGGCGAAAATGGGAAATCAAAGTTCGACCATTCATGGCAAATCCCAGATAAACAGCTACCCGAACACAAAGTTTCAGCTCCATTGTTGATGAATGGCGGTAAAGGTAGACCAATTTCAAATTCAAATCATGTGGGTATCATCAAATTAGGGAGATCAAAAATTCACCCTGAAGAAACCAATGATTCGAAAGGAAAACAGGTTTTAGATCCTGGAAGTGAAGTGATCTTACAATGGAACCGAGTGTTTCTTTTTTCTTGTATAGTTTCACTTTTTGTGGATCCATTGTTCTTTTACCTTCCTGCTGTAGATGATGAAGGTAGTTCTTCATGTATGTTGTCTGATTTGAAATTAGGGATTGTTGTTACATGTTTACGCACAATTGCGGATATGTTTTATATGTTGAATATAGCTATTAAGTTCAGGACTGCTTACGTGTCACCAAGTTCAAGAGTGTTAGGTAGAGGTGAACTTGTTATGGATCAGGAGAAGATTGCAAGAAGATACTTGAAGTCAAATTTCTTTATAGATCTTGTTGCAACATTACCTCTACCTCAGGTATGGTTTTTTATTTTCTTTCTGTTATTTTTTTAATTAAAATGCACACTGCATTGAACTTGTGACACCGAATTGTGTTTGGATGCGCGTTTTGAAAGTTTTTGATACCGAATCATGAGAATAGGATAATTTGTTGTAATAGAAATTGGTATTGGAGATAATGTTGGGATGTAAATATGTAATTATACTGCTTGAAGTTAGAATGATCACTTTAGATAGTGTTGATCATTTGGTAACATTGATTAGAAAAGCAGTGTAATTGTTTTTCATGAAAATGTGTAATCACAGTTACAGACTAATTTAACTTGAAAATGTGACAAAACAGTGAATGCTAATGGAATGAGTGAATAGAAAGTCTGATATAAACTTTTATACGATTTGATTAATCATATTCATTCTATAATTTGTATTGGATCCAAGTTTTAGACCTGCACAAGAAATTACCAACCAAATAATATCATAACATAATTTTTTTATACAGTGGTGGCCTATATTGTCTTTTAGATATGCATGTGTTATGTGTATACCCTGAAAAACTTTTTATTTTTTGCATATAAAATAAAATGTTATTATCCTAAAGTTTAGATTCTTTTTTGCATATTAGTTTTCATTCTTATGGGTATAAACTATGAAGTTATATGAAATTTTGGAATTTATACTCACATGGCATTCTTTTTTTTTTTTAAATATTTTCAGATTGTCATTTGGTTCATTATTCCAGCAATAAGAACCCCGAATGCAGATCATACCACCAATGCTTTAGTGTTAATTGTACTCCTCCAATATATTCCAAGACTTTATTTAATTTTTCCATTAAGTTCTCAAATAATCAAAACAACAGGAGTTGTCACAAAAACCGCGTGGGCCGGTGCTGCATATAATCTTGTTTTATATATGTTAGCTAGTCATGTAAGTAATCTTTATATAATATTCAATCTTTAAACCTCTAAAAGTTTGAATTTTTAGTTATCTTTATTAGCTAAATCATGGTGTGTAATATGTTATTGTAGGTTTTAGGGTCATCATGGTACTTGTTGTCATTTGAAAGACATGCAACATGTTGGAAATCTACTTGCAGACATGATAATAATCCAATAATGTGTTCGCTTCGTTATTTGGATTGTGGTTCTTCAAAAGATGAAGAACGAATTAAATGGGCCAATGGGACAAATCTTTTTCAAATTTGTGATCCAAACAATGATGCAGGTTTTAATTATGGAATATTTGGACCCGCTGTTGCAAAAGGTGTTGTTTCGTCCAATTTCTTTGAAAAATACTTCTATTGCTTATGGTGGGGCCTACAAAACTTGAGGTATGGTTTTATTGTTGTCTGTTCTAATAATAGATTTTGACCCGTTTACTTAAAAATAGACAAATAATTGGTTTGGGTTAAGTTTTATCTTTCTCGCGCCAAATGGGGAAAATAGCAAATTTTGGATAAAGAAGTAAACAGGTCGAAAGTCAGTAATGTGTATTATATTGCATACAACCTCATTAATTATTTGATTCATTGATTTATATTGTTGTTGAAATAATATAATTCTTTACTCATATAAACCACCCTAATTTTTTATTTTTAACAATAAAATTGGTAGAAAATGTTCTTGGTTAACTAAAAAACCAAGTAGTTTCGGTTGGGTAACGTGACCCAACCGAAACTACATGGTTTGACTCACGATTTTGAGCTTTTAAACCATATGCTAGTTTCTTTTTCTCTTTATCTTTATTACTTTTTACCCATTTGACCCGTTATCAGTATAAACTTATTATTTTTTTGTACTACATGCAGTTCATATGGACAATCTCTGTCCACAAGCACGTTTATTGGAGAAACAACTTTCGCCATACTCATTGCCATCATGGGACTCGTATTATTTGCCCATTTAATAGGAAATATGCAAGTATGCTTATTTTTGTTAAATAAACATTACTAATTGTTTTTTGTTGCAATATTTTTTGACTACTTTTTAAAAATATTTGTAGACGTATCTGCAATCCATCACTGTAAGGCTCGAGGAATGGAGGCTCAGAAGGCGTGACACTGAGTCATGGATGAGACATCGACAACTACCTAATGATTTGCAAGAACGTGTTCGTAAGTTTGTACAGTACAAGTGGCTTGCAACGCGTGGTGTTGATGAAGAAACTATTTTGCGCAATTTGCCTTCTGATCTTCGTCGAGACATCCAACGCCACTTATGTCTTGATCTTGTTCGACGTGTAAGATACAAACCTTTTCTTCATTTCTATAACTTTATGTTGGATTTATTGAATGGCTCAAAACATGTCATTTTTGGTACCCCGTCACACTTTTTGTCGAATTTTAAAAAAAAAATATGTATAATATATGATTTATAACTTCTTTAACTAAAATGATTGGTAGGTTGTATGCATTAAAAGTTAAAGTTGTGGACTTTCTATCAGTTTTGACCCATTTGACCCGTTTCTTTTTATCTTTCTTTTTTCCCTTTGACCTGTTAGAAATAAAATACAGCTTTTACTTTAATTTAGGCTATTTTTATCTCTAATAGGTTAAATTAAAAAAAAACACCAAGTAGAAATGTGGCTCAAATGAGCTAAAGCGGTCGAAAGTCGTCCAATGTGTAATTTTTAAGGCATAAACCCTTCTACATTGTTTAATAAAAAAAATATATTGTTTTTTATATATAAATTTCATGTTCATATCCAACATACTAATTAATTATAATAATCAAAATTTTGTACAAAATTGTTACCGCTCCCTCGCCTTTTACTTGTAAACTTGTTTTACAAGTAACATATACTATTTTAATAGTGATTAAGTTTGTAAGTTTTCATTCACAGGTCCCATTTTTCTCCCAAATGGATGATCAACTACTCGATGCAATATGCGAGCGGTTAGTATCATCACTAAGTACTCAAGACACGTACATCGTACGCGAAGGTGATCCCGTTTCAGAGATGCTTTTTATAATCAGAGGAAGACTCGACAGCTCAACAACCAACGGAGGTCGAACGGGCTTTTTCAACTCGATCACTTTAAGGCCCGGTGACTTTTGTGGTGAAGAGCTACTCGCGTGGGCCCTACTCCCGAAATCCACTCTAAATCTACCATCTTCAACAAGAACCGTACGCGCATTGAGTGAAGTTGAAGCGTTTGCATTACGCGCCGAAGATTTAAAGTTTGTTGCTAACCAGTTTAGACGGTTACATAGTAAGAAACTTCAACATACGTTTCGGTTTTACTCGTATCATTGGAGAACGTGGGCCGCGTGTTTTATTCAGGCGGCTTGGAGACGAATCAAAAAGAGAAGAATGCAATGGAATTTGAGTATGAGTGAGTCGTCTTATCGTCCTGATGACGATGATGACGATCGTCATCATCGGCATCATGATCATCATCATGATGGTCATGAAACTGACCATCATGATGATGTATCAGCGTACAACGCGAATCCGCTCAATGTGACGATATTAGCTTCGAGATTTGCTACGAACACGAGGCGGGGAATCTTGAAAACGAAAGATGTTGATTTGATCAAGTTACAGAAACCTGAAGAACCTGATTTTTCTGCTGATCCAGAAGATGAGTAGTTTTAAATTTACAGGATATATGTCATATTTGTGTGGTTAGTTGTAAGTTGGTATTAATATGATTAATAGTGTGTTTATATGTACTGATAAATTGTTCGAACAAACATGACTAATCTGCTATTGCACCCTTTTACATAACTAATCCAAATCCTTAACTCAAGGTTAGCTTGTGTGAAGTAAAATAAAGTTATAACTACATATTTTCACTAAACTATGCAAAGCATCACATTAATACATAAACTTAATCATCATTTATATACTTTTTAGTAGAGAAAAAAACAATGAATAATTTATAAGTTATGCAATTAATCATTTACTTAGAATTGTGTAAAATATATAGAAGATAATGTGAAAGTGCTTATAGATGAAGGTTCGACTCGAAATTAAGTTCTTTGTATGAATGTATGATATTATGATTCATTCACGGGAAAGGGTTTAACAATACGGTTCTAACGCAACTAGAATGAGCTCAATTGGGGTCCATTTGATATCCTTCTCACACATTTTTTTTATCAGACGTCTTCTTAGCATAACTTCACACACACACACATATATATATATATATATAATATACCCTAAAAACTTGTCTTATTTACCAATTTTTTTTATTAAATACGCCTATTTAAATAACATAAAATGATATGAAACGAGAGTCGTTTTTTGAAATAAAAATTACATTATTACTATAAATGTGATAATATAATGTCTCTTCTTTTTGCAGTATCCTTTTTATTTTTAACTTCTATATACTATATAAAATAATAATCTTGCATTTATAATAATTTAAACTTGCAATACTTCTATAGAAACCACTCTTCACATTTTTTTAATCTACTTTTCTTTTACTTTTAAACTATTTCTCTATAGAAACCACATCAATACTACTACCAGATGTAATAAATGTTTTTTTTTTTGTTCTTTTAAGTTGAAATAAATAAATTGTGAAAACATCTCAAAATTGAAGCCACACCAATTAGGCTATCCGGTGTGGGAGCAAAAAAGGGCGTTTTGCGTGACGGTGGCGCCCCCATAACGCCCAAACACCGCCCCACCCCCGGCGTTATGGGGCGTTATCGGCGATGGCGTCGTCGGGGTGACGGCGTCGTTG
>WOUH02000022.1:6840407-6851222 GCA_009936405.2 Stevia rebaudiana | reverse complement strand
CGTGGGATAGGAAAAATTGATGTGTTTATATGTAAATACCTGGTGAAGAGTATAAGAGTATTGAATGTGTTTGTATTGTTTTACTCCATTACCTACACGCGCGCAGGGGGTGCAAAAACGGGTTTCTGACGAGGAAAATTCATTGAACAATGCGTCGCACGCGCGACTTGTGAACACTCCGTGTGAGGCAAGTTTTTGCTCGATGACCCATCCCCGTTTTGCCCAGCAGCAACGGGTCCGTATGAGGCAAGTTTTTGCTCGATGACCCATCCCCGTTTTGCCCAGCAGCAACGATCGATTGAACCCCAACCTACCCCCACCCAACAAAAACCCCAAAAAAAACTAAATAGTTATCTCGAAATCAAATTTAAAATATGTTTCTTCATATCCCAAAAATTTAACTCGTCAACAAAATCACGATCCAAACTGGTTCCTTCATCTTCCAAATTCATGATTTCGTAATCTTCCGAACAAAATTCAAGAATCCGTTCCTTCATTTAACTGGCAAACCAAAGCTTTTGATCAAAGTGCGGGTTTTTTTAGTGATGAATCATCAGTGGCTTCTAGGAAGATTCCGTCGGCGTCTTCTATGCCGTGGGTCCGTAATCTCCGCCGGTACATCGGATCTGGTGCCGGTCTCGGCTCTGAAGCTCTTATGGGTATTGTTAATCATTTTCCCCAAATCTTCATTGTTAATTTTGAACTCGCGTTTGTGATTACTTATGTGCATTCGAGATTTGGTGTGTATTTTGTAATTCGTGTTTGTGTGTAATTGTACAAACTGACAAATCGAAGGTTGTCTTTCACTCTTTCATCATATGAACTTATGAGGGTTGATTTTGTGCTTAATTTGTTGCGTAAATTTGAAGACATTGTCATTTTAGGCTTTTCTAGATCTTTGTTTTGTAATGCTGAGCTTCTGCAAGCTAAAGTCTAGTATTTTCACTTATTATGCTAACTTTTTTCACACAATTAAAAGGAAAAGTTTAAAAGTGTATGAAGGGGAGAATTTATGGCAGGATTAGACAAATCATGCTTAGATATGTTGTTGAACTTTGCTTGCATCATCTCATGACTAAGGTTCAGTTTATTGTTAGCTAAAATTTGGTAAAAATTGAGTCTTGATTTGTGAATATGGGAATATTTAAGTTTAGGGGTTCCATTTTGTCCAATATTTTCACTGTGGATCTCTATATAATAATCAGTGATTAGCTACAGCCTGCACAAGGAAATCACTAAGTTAAGTAATTATTTTTTGTAAATGGAATTTTCGAATACTTTTGGGGATAAAATTTCCTCTTTACATGCTTTCAAAGTTGGTCTTATGAGTTTATGATTATATTGTGGATTTTTCATTGGTAGCTATTTAATTTTCATCCACATTCCTTGTTTTGCAGAGCTTGAAACAAAAAGAATTTTGCTTGATATTTTCAAAGAAAAGCAACAAAAGAGTGCTGAAGCTGGCACAATCCCAAGTTTCTATAAGAAGGTTTTCATGATTATTATTATTATTGTTCTCATTGTATATGTGATATAATGAAAATCAAGTATAGAATTAGTGACTTCACAATGTCTGTCCTCAAAACATAGAAGATACACATGACATATAGTTGAACAAAAATGTTGACTATTAATTGAATAGAAGAATTATCAATATTAAATTCTAATGGTCTTATGTGATTTTTGTCATATCAGAAACCTGAGGATGGTTCCATCAGCCATAGAGTTCAAAGGTTGGCAAAATATCGTTTTCTAAAGGTAGTAACCGTTTTCACTTTTCTGCAATTTGTTCTTTTTGGAGGCCTAAAATATCAAAAAAAAGTTCTTTGTTTTTTTGGGTTCAAGTAGTACGTGAGTGTTTAATTTGTGGTCTGTTAATGCAGAAACAATCTGATCTTTTGCTGAACGCTGATGATCTGGATGCCATGTGGGTTTGCTTAAGAGAAAATTGTGTTATTGATGATACCACCGGTGCAGAGAAGGTATTCGCCTCATCAAAATTTCACATTTAATTTTATTTTCTTTTGCGTTTTAGATCTAATTGTTACCCTTCTTGGAAATAATGGAAGGTTTTGTATACGTCTTTCTTGCACATTGTATGTAATCATGTACTTGTGTCTACCTTTTAATATACCGCTGTTTTTATTGTATTTATATTATCTTAGCTTCTATGCTTTTTTTTTTTATCATCCAATGGTGAATGTGATGCTGATATTTTTCTCTCTATAAATCTTTCATAGATGAACTATGAAGACTTTTGCCACATTGCCTCTGTATGCACAGAACAAATCGGCCCTAAATGCCGCCGTTTTTTCAGCCCTTCAAATTTTATGAAATTTGAAAAAGACGAATCAGGAAGAATTGCTATTTTGCCTTTTTATCTTTACGTAATGCGCACGGTGAGTTTTCAACTACATTATCCTTATATTTCTTTTGTAGCATTTTATGTGCATGATATTTCTGTAGATACGCCATTATACGGTTTTATTTTCCATAAGTCTGTAATCTGTATGTTGTTCTTCATGTTCAGGTTTCTCTTACTCAAGCCAGAATTGATATGAGTGAGCTTGATGAAGATTCTGATGGTTTCCTTCAACCTCATGTACGTACCTCGTTATCGTAATTTCATTTTATTAAAATGGTTTTCGACATTCTCAAATCATACTTTCTGTTTTAGTATTCTTTTTGTAATTTAATCTTGTTATAGGAAATGGAAGCTTATATTCGAGGCCTTATTCCTAATTTGGCTCAACTACGTACTATAGATGAAATTTTTGTTCAAACGTATTGCAAAGTAGCTGCTCGCAAATTCTTCTTTTTTTGTGATCCCAATAGACGAGGTATATATATATATTTTCTATTCTTATTCATTTTCCATAATCATTATCTTGTTTAATTCAATGTTCTTTTCACTTCTTGCTTTTCTACAATTGTGAATGCCAGCTGTTTTAAGATCTTTTGTAGGGTTCTCATATTTTGAAGTCTTTATTAGATAACTTGCATTTTAAATTCGGAGAATGAGATTTTTTAGTTTTAATATTATTTATTTATTTTTTGCAGGAAAGGCATGCATAAAAAAGGTGCTTCTTAGTAACTGTCTTCAAGAACTTATGGAATTACACCAGGTAATATGCCAGCTGTACACCTATGTTGACATTTTCCATATCAAATCAATTATACAACATTATACATATATGAGGCGTTTCAGATTTTTGTAAGGTACTTCACAAAGAAAGTAATAATAAAAGATAAAAAGAGCAAACCGTTATCCAATCTAGAAATTATTTTTAGTAAACATTGTTTATCAAAATTAATACGTACTGAACGAGTGTATACTAGATTTAAACGTTCATCTTTAGAATGATTTTTTTCTTCAATAATTTAATGTTATTGCTTGTGTTTTAATAGGAAAGCGAGGAAGAAGTAACTGATACCGAACAGGCTGAAAATTGGTTTTCAGTGACGTCTGCACAGCGTACATGTGGTGAGCTTTTTTAATATTTAATTTAAGTACATACCTTAAAATAATTGTTACTTTTACTTAAATTACAATAGTGGTAAATGGAACCTAACCTATTGACTGTATTTTAAATATTTGATATTTATGTACAGATATGTTCATTTCACTTGACAAAGATCAAAATGGTAGTCTGAGCAAGCAGGAACTTAGAGAATATGCTGATGGTACACTCACAGATATTTTTATCGAAAGAGGTAAGAAAACTGTCAACAAATTCCACATTTATTTGTTTTTTATTTTTATTAAATAATCATTTGCATACTCCACCTACAAAAATCAACATTTATTGATTGTCATGTAACTTTTTATATTTGAAAATTGATATACTACTTTGACATTTTATTTTAATAGCTTTCGATGAGCATGTGCGTCGCGGTAAAATTGGAAACGGGAATGCACGGGAAATGGATTTTGAGAATTTTCTAGACTTTGTTCTAGCCCTAGAGAATAAAGATACTCCAGAGGGTATAACTTATTTATTCAGATGTTTAGATCTCCATGGAAGAGGATTCCTCACAACAGCTGATATTCACACGCTTTTCAGGTAACTCTTTTATTTATTTTTTATTTTTTATTTTTCTAGAATATAATGGGAAGCAAAGAAGGGGAGCATTTAAAGTTGAAATGTTGCCTGATATACCCTTCCTATAACAAGAAAAAAAGTCTCGACTTTTCCTGCTTGTTGTACACGAGTCATGTTTGCAAGCCTCCGGATAATGAGATACACAACATCACCAGAAACACTTGATTCAAATAATTTAATTGTATTTTATTGTAAGCATTTTTAAAAAAGATTTCTTTTTTACCCAATATTTTATTGCTAACTGTGGTTTTATCTTTACTACTGTCATCAAAGCACATAAATTAGTTTTAAATTGTGATATTTTGTTTGCAGAGACGTGCACCAGAAATGGATCGAGGGTGGAAATTATGAATTATGCATAGAAGATGTTCGAGATGAAATCTGGGATATGGTGAAACCAGCTGATCCTTTAAAAATCACACTTTCAGATTTGTTATCCTGCAAACAAGGTGGGACCGTTGCGAGTATGCTTATAGATGTACGCGGTTTCTGGGCCCACGACAACCGAGAGAACCTTCTGCAAGAAGAGGAAGAACCCGAAGAAGAATAATAGCCAATTAATAATGTGACGATAACCATATATACATATTAACATCTTTTCAAGAGCTATGTGTGTGTATCTTGTGTAAAAATTTAACGGAAATCTGTTACATGCTAATTTGTTTATGTATTGATTGCTAAAATGTATGGTATGTTTGTGTGCAACTTTTCTATCCAACTAGATGGTTATCTCGTTTACTTCACAATTCAGATTAAATGCATTCATTTACTGGGTATGTTTGTTTTTTTGTTTTTAAATAAATATAGTTTTTTTTTTTTGTCTAGATATATTGATTTTTGAGGATGTTCATATTTATTTTTGTTTTATATATATATTTTTAATGCCATTATTTTAGCATGAAAAATTTTCAAAGTAAACAATAAATAAAATCTCTATAATTGTAGTGTACCTAGTAAAAATTAAAAAGTGTCACAACAGGATGATATGTCAAAACGTCAGACAAATATCACTCCAGTAATTGATGAACTAACTACAAATATCAATTGAAGAGCGACTTTCATGTCTATTTCAGCGTCTCTACTAACTAACCCCTCATACAAATTTAAATGAATTTAAAATTAAAACACTACTAGAATAATTGAATTGCAATATAACAATATCGTATCTAGTTTCAAAAGTCGCATGTTATTGATACATAAAAAGTAGAATTGTCATCCTCTGAAAATTGATTATACAGTATTGTACACATTAATCATTTCACATCATACTCTGAAAATTGATTATACAGTATTGTACAAATTAATCATTCACGTTAAACGGGTATTGCATATTGATATTTTTAACACAACTCAAGCAACAATCGAGGTAGGCAATTAGAAGCTAGATACAATCAAAGGTATACAATCTTCATCTTATTTAACTCCAATAAACATATAGAATGATAAACATATAGGAACTAGAGAAGAGGGATAGGAGATTACAATCTGAGATAGGAAAAAATCACACACATCTATTATCATATTCGTTATTCCTATTTGTTTTTTCTCTGCTTCCTTATATCATGAAAGGTTCTCCATTCATTTCAATTTGTTGGGTTGCCTTAACTGGGCTGGTTGGGCTTGGGTCCGATTCATAACAACCGGTGATTTGATTTGATTTGATTTGATGATACACAAAAAGTAGATACATACATTGAGTATTTTTATACAAAGTTACACATATACATGAAGATTTTTTCAGAACGACAAACACACCCACTAATCTTACTTTTAAATCTACACCATGAACTGGATTTGAAATAATAATCGAGGGGAGGCACCTTAACCACCTATACACGAATATAAAAGTAGACTTCTAAACCCAACCGCCGGAACCCCACCTTTTCATAGCACCATAACTTGATGTTTTCACGGTCAAGGTTGCAGTAAACATCAACTACCATTTTACAACAATGGATAAAAGTACAAAATCTAGAAATGATACTCAATTTGAAACTTTTGCATATTTGACAACCGTGTCATATGTTTCCATGTTTAACGAGCTTTCTGCAAAACATCTGTACACAAAAAACAGATGGTAGTTACAACTCATAATTAACTTTGTTTATCAAAGGATACAGATGGTCATTTTACATACATATGATGTGAAAATTGAATGTATAACAGCATCTTACATGTTATATCCTAAGTCTCAACTCTGTTCATTTTAATTTTTAACCATGCAAATTCATAATATTTTAACTCTAGACTCTAGTTTATGTTTACTAAAGCTAAATGAAGATTTAAAAGTTTTAATTAATGCCTCACGAGCATTGTAATTCTTAATATACACTACAGTAACTATTTGTAGGTTCTAAATATGAAATGTTCCTTTAAGAGTAATACAATTAGAAACATATATATACACAGAAACTTTCTTAGATTATATATGCAAAAGAAAGGAGATTAGGAGTTACAATTCTACTGGAAAACAAAATTTTAATGATAACTATATATTATATATACCAAACCTGAGTTCATGCCAGAATTTACTAGTCTGTTTAAGCAAAAAAGGCTGCAAATGTTCAAGACAGTTATTTTCTTGAGTTTCTTCAAGATTTAAGATGAAAAGTGATGTCACCAAATGAACAAGTATGGTTGGATTTGAATCCCCAACAACAGCATGGAGTTCTCTTTGTATCCATGGTTCAATTCTCTTTAATAATATTTCCTTTTTGTAACTGTTTCTTCCTGTCAACCCCTAAGAGAATATAAATGTTAAGATAAATTTGCAATTTTGATGTAAACGCAAGTTGTTAAGTTCAAATTCATATCCAAATTTAGAAAATCATACACATAGGACGAAACAAAAGTTTAGAAAATAATGATATGATTTTCTAAATTCGGATATGAATTTGAAAGGTTTTTCAATTTGAAAAAAATCATGGGACAAGATTAAATAAAAACATGTAACTTTATTACTTTATCAATAACAATATAATTTTCAATCAGGTAGAGTAATATTAATTCAATCAATCATTTCAATTTGAATGTATAAAGCAACACAAAACCAAAAAAACGTGACCAATTTAAGTTTTAACTATCTTCATTTTTGAGCTTGGCCATAAATCAAGAATACAATAAAAATGGAATTAAAAAAGTTATAAAAATAATAATAATGATATGATAATGATAACAGTAAAAGTTGATGTTTTGCAAACCTTATACCTGCTCAAGCGACTTTCTAGTAGGGCAAGGTACAGCTAGCAAGTTCTGCTTATATATGCTGCAAATACATATTCATAAAAGCATGTCATCAGAACAATAAAAGACATCAATGCCCCTCATACAAACACCAAATCAACTTACTAAGAAGAAATACAAACACGCACTAAATTAACCACCGGTCTACATACTGTACCTTGCACGCCACTGCAGAATTCTCTCTTTGTTAACACCAGGAGGCAACATGTTTGACTGCCTAAATGACCTCTGCTTCGGTAATGGCTTTGTTCTTCTGTTAACAACATTTAATTCTCTTGATATTCCAATGGCCCTGAGGGTAAAAATATGAAAATATATATGAAAACCTTATTTTTAAAAGGCACGCATGAGGCGGTTAGGAAAACGCTTTATGGGATTGAGGTGGTGGCTCGTGTAATTCTGAGTACATTAGGGAATGTAAGAGTCTTATATGTAAAAAAACAATCTCACACTTAGTTTTCTTAAACCTAGATGGAAACCCTAGGGGTAATCTGTTAAATGATAGAAATGGAATTACTAAATCCTCTTAATCATCATCCTAAATGGACGCTTGACAATAAACAATGTGATGTTGTCCATTAGGAATGTTAATTGAATGGATTTAGTCTTTCTCAAATGGAAACCCTAAACTTTTGAGACACTATGCTCCCATATCTTTGAAGAACAAGCTGTGACCCTAACGATAAAATCTTCTTTACAGAATTACACAAGGTCTAATGCATACAGGATATAATATGATATAGCTTGAAAGAGGATCACCTTCGTTGAGTTATGAAATCTCGTCGTCTGCTATAAGAATCTCTGAAATCACTGTTAACGTTCGTACCTGATTCCTTGATAGCTGGTAAATGTTGTCTACCGAAACTCATAGAATTGAGATCGATTCCGACGAACAGCGAAGCGAATCGAGCATTACAAAGTGGACACTTTCTCTTCCGATCACTCCATTTACGAATGCAGTCGGTGCAGTAGGCGTGCAAACACACAGTAATCACCGCTGCTTCTTCAATTTGGGTCAAACAAATTGGGCATGATTTGCCCTTAATTGCTGGCCCTAGGTGCTTAAGTAAAAACCGTTCGTGATTCAGATGAGAATAAGCTGATCGCCTGCTGCGGCCAGATGATGCCTCCATTTTTCGTCTGCGATCTATCGAAACACAAAAATTTAGCGATTTAGCTCTTCATATGGCGGTCAAAACGGTTAACAGAATCACAGTATTGTTTTATACGTATGTTGTTTGATAGACGCGTCAGTGACACGTAAAAGAGAGAGTGTTATAACATAAAAGTGAGAGTGATAGGTAAAAAATAGGAGGGTGATGTTCTATATTCTGATTGGTTAGTAAATTAAAAAAAAAACATCAATCTCTTCTACACCGTTGCTGCCCTCACGCAAACCCTTTCCACGCCCCCCAACACGTCTGGGTGTTGTGGTGTTCTGGGCGTGAACGCTCCCATCAACCCCTCCATAACGCCCCACTACGAGCAGTCTTAGACATGGTTAATGTCACATCAGTTTTCAGCATGTTCAGTCGCATCGTTTTCAATCATTCCTTTTAAACCACTAACATCCATGATTCATTGGCTGATTTAGTTGTCACATTATAAAAATAAATATTAAATTATTTTTTTGCAGCCAAAACCCACGGATTGCTCCTACAACCAAAGATGATTGGGATAAACAAGTTGGATTTGCAAAATCTACCGGGTAAAGTAAATCATGTATGGGTATAAAAGAAAGAGTTTCAAGAAAATAAGGGTTTACGACCTCTCTCTCGTAGTAAACCAAGACCTACCTCTCGTAGTAAACCAAAAAATCATCTAGCATTTGTTATTTGTGAAAAGTTGATCGACAAGAGGTAATCTTCTTAAAACTCTATGGTAAATTGTTCATATGTTTTGACGATTACAAGGTATTTGAAATAAAAGAAGATGAATTTCTCTCGGATTATTTCAGTTTTATAATGAAGGATTTCAAGTTTTTTTTTTGGGGGGGAAGATACACAAATTCCAAATGTCAATGTTGAGTAATGTTTGACAAAGTTTACGATCAAACCAATTTGAACTTAATTTTCAGTTTTAAGTTGGAAAGTTGTGTGCAGGTTATGGCTGCTCAAGTTCAAGTAATGTTCAAAAACTAGGACAATCAAGCCGGCTGATTCAAATGAATGTCATAGTTGATGAAACACATGTTGATTCATATTGTTGATTTGGGAGAAGGAGAAGATGAAGAAGAAGGAGAAAAGGAAGAGGTTGCTCATCTGCAACAGGACAAGTACCTACAATCGTAAAACTTGCTTTACTTTTGAGATCTCTATAGAGATAACAGAGAATCCTCCTCTCTTGTAGTCTACTGTATCTAAAGAGCAAGTTTTTAGTGATCTAGACGCTGATCTAGTTTCTAAGAAAATGACGAAAAATTCTAGACCGGGTGTTCTAATTTGAACCCAGGAAACCGTTCCAGTTGATAAACCGATGGTGACAATACTATTAATGTGAAGATTTTAAAACGCTAAAGCATACATCTAGGAGGAGATTGGTAGGCCTTAATTAGATTAGATTTATGTTTATTGTAATTATCAATAGTTTACTAGTTTGGAGTTTGCTAGTGTTGTAGCAAACTCATGATGGGTTTTGATTAGATGGGTTTTTTGGCACATGGCCTTAGATATAAAGCCATTAGATAGTTCATTATTAGGTTAACAATTTTAGAAAAACTCAGAGAGCAGTTGGTGATTCGGAGATAACTTGTTTTGTTTAAGAAGTTTATGTAACAGACATTTAATCTAATAAACGTGTGCATTTGAAGCTTTAAATCGTGTGTTCTTTGTTCAAGTAATCGATATAGTATCATCTTCTTATCATCTGATTAATTGTTCTTCATCTAAAGCTATATAATTTGATAAATCAATGTTAAATCAGTCTTTGCATGATAACTTGTTAATTGTTAACTAGGGTATTAGCAAACTTGTTAATCAAACTTAATCTTAATTAACTGGTTTGTTTCCGCCACCCCACTTGATAGAAATATCACTTGAAGATCCTGAATCGGGACTTACATGGTAGCCTCTTAATCTACCTCTTAATGGTTCATGAAGATCGAATGGTTAAGAGGAAACTTTAAGTCTGAATGGTTAAGAGGTAGATTTACCAACATCCTCACAACAGTGAAGTGATGAGCTGACTTGGGGTGACACTAAAGATGTTGACTTGGGGTGAAACTAAAGATGTTGATATGTGTACCGGTGATGATGAAGAAGTCATCGTTCAACAGAAACAAAACAATCAGCAAGTGGATGAAGCAAGCATAAGTACAGAAACTCCACATGTTCATTGTGAAGATTGTTATACCCAGGATATTCAGTGGCTCATTCAAGGATATACGATGGCTCATTGAAGGATCCTGGTTATTGATGTTATTTCCTTACACTTATTCAAATATGTGTTAGTTTATTTTGATATGTTTACT
>WOUH02000022.1:6792018-6820860 GCA_009936405.2 Stevia rebaudiana | reverse complement strand
GCCAAAGGTGCAAGATGATGACAAAATTCAACATAGCAAAGAAGACGATGTAAATGCTTCTTCATCATCTGTTTGGGTTGTCGTTCTACCCTCGCGACAACATCAAGGGGTTAGTTAGTTATTCCCCGGCGCAACGCACGGGTTAGTAACTACTAGTTTACACCACAATTATCACATGCTCAATAACTTTACTCTAATCCTATTTCTCTGTAATTTTTTAGGTTTGCAAACCTTGGAAAAAAATTAGGTAACAAGGAAGATGCCAACGTTAGTTGCAGTGAAATAACAAAAGCTCGATAAGTTTAATGAAGTAATGTGCAGATGCCGTTTATCAGAATCTAAGTCAAATCCACTGAAATTTGTGGGACGGTATTAGAAACGCATGCTTCGAAATATACCTCGTTTTAAAAAAATAATTTGTAAAGAAACTTTAATGGGGAGGAAATACAGCAACTTCGAAAGGAACAAAGAACATATATTGTTATATTCCTTTTAAATATTTCAGTAATTTTGTATCTGTTAGAAACACTTGATGTGTTGACTCTCATCTTCTCATTGCCCATGAGTAGATCAGTATCAATTTTATGGTTCTACTTGTTTAATCAACCTTTTTTCTATCCGCAAGTTGCAGCGGAATAATGTTTAATCCTAATAAATGGCAAGCTTATGATTTATGAATGAACAAAACAATATATATTAAAACAAAAACTAACCTGATGATAACCAGGTGGCAAGCTGCATATTGTCTGAAACACAGTAGGGCATCCCTCAACTGGGGTCATCGGCCAGTGTTCAGACCACCTTCATAGAATGCAGACACCATTTATTAAACTTAACTCATTCCGGCAATATCACAAACACTTGGTGTGCAACCTTAGAAACATATAAAAACATTGAAATCTTACCCTGTAAAAGAACCACTTAAATATACACTTCTTCCCCCGTAAGGCCACACAAACCTCGCCGGAGTTAACGTTTTTCCGGCACCGGCACTTTCCCGGCCAAAATCCATCCCAGAACCAGACATTCACTTTCCCACGTCCAATCAAATTAAGCTAAATCCCCAATTCCACTTGGATCGAGCAGCTTTCGTAAAGATCAATACCGGAACTTCGACAGAGCTCAGGTGAATTTCTATCAAAGCTAATTTTAACACAAAAGCTCGGAGAACAACCTCATGCATTGAAGAAATTGAAAGCCAACAAATAACTGGAAGTACTGAAACGAACCCTAATTTGAATGAATCGAATAAAACACTATCGAATTGGATCTTAATACAAACGTGAGAATTAGAAAGCGATGTTGATAAAACCCTAGAACGAATAAAGATCGAAGCTTTAATGGAGATAACAGTGTAAATTCTGCAAATAAAAAAACCCTTTAATGTTTTCCGATAAAAAGCTGAATCTTTAAACCTTTTTTCACCTGGGATGTATAGGTGGGGTGAAGTGATTTGAGGAATTTGGGGAAAAATTCGATTACAGTTGCGTAGTCACGTACTCAACCGTTCATTGGGCAAGAACGGATGGGAACCAACGGAAGGCAACTCTGAAAATTGTCGAACTCACAATATTATTATTATTTTTAACTAAAATACCATCTTGCTTAATTAGCATTATAATAAAACCAAATAAAAAACAAACGGTGAATTTTTTTTTTAATTAAACTACTTGTGATTAGTTTTTAAGTTTTTCTTGAAATGAAGGTTAAAACTTGTCTATCAAACGAATTAAATAATTGAAATATTATATTTATATGTTGAAGAAAAAAGTAAGAGAAGAAGAATAAAATAAGAGAAAAGGGTTAGATAAGAAATCCATTAAAAAATAAAAATATATGAAAGGTGAAGTAAGATGAGTGAAAAAAAAATATCCAAGTCAATGAATTCTTAATTTGGCTCTTAATTATCATCTTTGTTGTAGGATTTTACTTTAGTTTCATCTAACCCGTTTTAACTAACCTGTTATGAGCCATGCTAACTAACCAATCAATTTTTTTTTTACCCTACTAACAATAAATTCAGGATCCAACACTAGTTAACACATACATACATACGATACACTTACATATAAACATACATTAAGTAATAAACACTGGCCGAGTGGTTGACTATCATTTTACATACAAATACATAGATACAATGCTCAACAAATGAAACTTGTACATGATGATATGACATCAAAGCAATCTACACTTCACCTTAAAAAAACCAAAACTGAACACAAAACATGACATCCAACATTCCAACCTATTAACAATCCTGATTCTAGTTGGTTTCTTCATCTACTAGATGATGTTCACTTTGATGAACACTTTGTTCGGTGGGTGAACCGGGATTATACGGCACGAACCCACGACCACCAAAAACAGGACGCATAAACGCGTTATCGAATTTTCTCCAGTAATAATGAACCGTGTGTGATGGTGTTGAAAGAAGCATCCGGAGACTCGTGGGACGCAGGATATTTTGAGTTAAATCTACTTCGGAATCTTGGCCGTTTAGAAGAGGTACAATGAATGATTTAGGGCTCGTTGGTTCGGAAGAAATCATTCGGTTCATGGTTTTCGGTGCGGGTAGCAAGAGTCTCACGAGAGGCTGCGTGATTAGACCGAATACCTGCCAATCATTTTAATTACAAAAACTTAAAATTGATATGATAATAATATTGTTTTTCAATGATACTATGTTCCGACTTTCGACCCACAAACCTAATATCTTGATTCTCGTGTATGAAATGATAAAGTGGGCGGGTCGGAGGATTTGGATAGCGGGTCAGCAGTCAACCAATATGACTTAATAAGGACCCAAACAAGTGGGATCAGTTTGGGTCTATTAAAAAAACTAATGAATCTGAATAAGATTATAAAAACCATAAACAATCTATTTTTAAAGGAGGTTTTAAATCATTTTTAAGAACACTTCGTCTTTAGTCAACTTAAATTTTATCTATTTGACCAGCTGCAGATATGAAAAAATAGTAATCCAAAAATATGTTAACTTAATTTCATAAGAAAACAAGAAATTTGTTTGAAGTTGTTGAAAAATGAAGCTGGGTTCAATAAGATATGTGAAAAACATTTATGGAATTTAAAAAAAAAAAGGCCCTTCATATTATTTATAAACACATCAAGAAGGATATCTTACCATTGTACTGAAAAGGACAACAGTAATGGTGCTTGTAATCATTATCGCGTTACCCGGCTTTGTTGTATGACCTTTACTGGTAAA
The DNA here is from genome assembly GCA_009936405.2 of Stevia rebaudiana. NCBI lineage: Eukaryota > Viridiplantae > Streptophyta > Magnoliopsida > Asterales > Asteraceae > Stevia > Stevia rebaudiana. The sequence goes on along the minus strand of WOUH02000022.1, from coordinate 6,817,631 downwards.
CTGCATGAAATATAAAATTAAATCTTAAAAAACTAATCAATCAAATTTCAGTTCCCAAATGTTTAGGGAATGCAATTGATAACCTTAAACAATTTTTCCTATAATAATCTTTTGCGGTGTATAAATTAAAAAGAAACAAAAAACTGTACCGGTAATAATATATGCAAAATCTGCTTCTATAGTATCATGTACCATTGTAAAAAAAAAAAAAAAAAAAAAAAAAAACTATATATATATACTATTAAATGCGAAACAATTGCAACAAACATGAGGAAGTTACCAACCTGGTTATAAGCAAGAGCCATAGAGACAGCACCTCTCATAAGACCGGCCCACCATATTAAAACCTGAAAATAAAAAACAAATATTAAAATAAATAAGAATTTAATATATTATGTGATATCTCAGTAAATTCATAGACACGTAACCAAAAAAAGTGTAGATGTGAGAAAATGGGCGAGTGGGGTAACACATCAAAACAGGTAAATTTTCAGTATGGGTTGGGCTGACCCACAAACACCTTTTGTCGATTTAAAAAACTTAAAAATAATTAACACATTTGATTTTATATAAATAAACCCATTAGAAATATACAATATAACATAATTCCTTATTAGCTGATTTTTTTAATGGGCTCGTTAAAGACTGAACATAGATCAAATCAACCCATATATAAGTAAACGGGTCATAACTGCCACCTGAATAGAGAACTTATGATGCAGGAGCATCCATTGAACCCGGCCCAAGTCAAAGCATGGAACCCGACCCGAAGCCCACTATCCAGACCTATCAAAGGCGTGGAAAGGCAGCATAGAAAAAGGATTAAAGAGGTCGGCCATATGGGAGTTATTTTTAATTAAAATATTAGTTATCTTGTTTCTTTTTAAACAGATTGGAGTTTCCTAATTTGGTGGATTATTTTCTCTTTTGTTCGTGTGGACAAGTTTTGGGAGACGGTCTTTTTTTCATTGAATTTTATTTGAATCACTATTCTCTGCTTCTTTGGTTTTAGTATTCTGGCCATTTGATTGCACTCTAACATCATTTGGTATCAGAGCACAGGATTAATCAAATGGCAGGACGTGGAAGAGGTAGGACCGCTGCTCGTAGAAACGCCGACAGAGGCAACGACGGGGATGCACCCGATCCGCTTGATATCGAAATCGACAGACTCCGACAACGGGTTCGGGAGTTAGAACTGGTGCATGAATCGGTTTATGAGTCCGAATCAGAACCCACTGTATGGGACGATAGGTCTGACGAGGAGGGGAACCCTTTTGGGGTCCGTCGTCCAAGGGACCGGCCCCGTTTTCAAGAAGATCCGCTCCGTAACTTGGGTATTAAGATTGAAATCCCTGATTTTGATGGAAGCTATCAGCCTGATGACTTCTTGGATTGGATACACACGGTGGAAAGAGTTTTTGATCTCCGGGAAATACCGGACCGTTTGAAAGTCAAACTCGTGGCAATTAAGCTCCGTAAAACAGCATCTTTGTGGTGGGAACATGTGAAGAATCGGAGGCGTATGGATGGTAAGTCGAAGGTTGAGACGTGGGAGAAAATGAAAAACTACTGTTCGGGAAATTTTTACCAATAAATTATCGCCAGGAAGCCTTTTTAGATTATCATCAAGCGAGCCAAGGCAACATGTCAATTGAAAATTTCATTGGCCACTTCGATCGACTTCGCATGAGGTGTGCCATTGACGAACAAGAAGAACAGACTATTGCTCGTTTTTTGGGGGCCATTAAACCCGAAATCGCTGATGTTGTCCACCTTCAACAGTATATAACATATAATGATGTCTGTAGGTTGGCCCTAAAGGTGGAGAAGCAACAAAAGAACCGAATTCGCCCGTCAGGGTCGCGGGTCGTGACTGCCTCAAAACCGGCTCCAACCTTAACCGGAAAGTCGGGTTTAACACCTGGTCGAGTTCTCGGTCAGCAAGGTATCGGAACTTCGGGATCTAAGGTCACCCGTTGTTTTCGTTGTCAGGGCGTGGGACACATGTTTCGTGATTGCGCAAACAAGCATGTGGTTACATTGGTTGATGATTCCCCACCTCAATTTGATGAGTCCACTGATGTGGAGGATGAAGTTGATGGTGAACAAGATCTGGTATATGCCGACCAAGGGGAAGCTTTAGTAGTTCGGCGAGTGCTAAATGCTCTACCAACACACGGTGTAGATGAAGATTCTTGGAGGCGTAATAATATTTTCCGAACAAAATGCACGTCTCACGGTAAAGTGTGTAACGTTATTATTGATGGCGGTAGTTGTGAAAATGTTGTTGCCACCTCTATGGTTGAAAAATTGGGCCTTAAACAGGTGGAACATCCCGAACCGTATCAGCTAGCGTGGCTGAAGAAGGGTAACTCGGTTAAAGTGGATAAAAAATGCCTTATACAGTTTTCGATCGGGACACGGTACCGGGATGAGGTGTGGTGCGAGGTGGTGCCCATGGATGCGTGTCACCTTCTATTGGGTCGCCCCTGGCAGTTTGATCGAAGAACCGTGCATGATGGCTTTAAAAATACTTATCGTTTTAAAAAAGACGGTATTAACATCACATTGGTCCCTCTTGATGGTCATCAACCGAGAGTAGCAGAAACTTCCCTAGCTGTGCGCCAAACAGAGTTTGAACACTCCTTAATGATTGAGAAGATTACCTTCGCCCTCGTATTGTTCGAGCCGAACTTGTCGGGCTCGTCCATACCGGCATCTGTTCATTCATTACTAGGTGAATTTAATGATGTTTTTCCTGATGAAATACCTGCAGGACTACCGTTAATGAGAGACATACAACATTGTGTTGATTTTGTACCTGGCGCGGTGATACCCAACAAACCGGCCTACCGAATGAACCCGAAGGAGTACGAAGAATTACAAAGGCAAGTATCCGAGTTGTTGCAGAAAGGACTTATACAGGAGAGCAAAAGTCCGTGTGCCGTCCCTGCTTTATTAGTCCCAAAAAATAATGGTACATTTCGGATGTGTATTGACAGCAGGGCTGTGAATAAGATCACTGTCAAATATCGATTTCCTATACCCCGTTTTGATGACTTAGTTGACCAGCTTTATGGGGCGCACATTTTTTCTAAAATCGACTTGAGGAGCGGGTCAGATACGTATAAGGCCGGGAGATGAATGGAAGACCGCATTCAAAACACGGGATGGACTATATGAATGGATGGTGATGCCTTTTGGCTTGACCAACGCGCACCTAGCACGTTCATGCGTCTCATGAACCACGTGTTTAGGGAGTATATTGGTAAGTTTCTGGTGGTATATTTTGATGATTTGCTAGTGTTTAGTAGTACACCTGAGCAGCACCTCTCACATTTACAAAAAATTTTTGAGGTCCTTCGCGTTCAGAAATTGTATGCTAATAAAGAAAAGTGTAGCTTTATGGTTCATGAAGTCACCTTCTTGGGTTACATTATCTCAAGTGAAGGCTTAAAGATGGATCCCACAAAAATTTATGCTATTTTACAATGGCCCGAACCAAAAAACCTCCATGACATAAGAAGCTTCCATGGTTTGGCGTCTTTCTACCGGCGATTTATTAGAAATTTCAGCTCTATTATTGCCCCAATTACTGAATGCCTCAAAGGGGGTCGGTTCGTGTGGACAGTTGAGGCTTCACGGGCCTTTCAAGACCTGAAGACAAAGGTAACCCAATCACCAGTATTAGCTTTACCCGACTTTAACTCTGTTTTCCAAGTTGAGTGTGATGCCTCGGGTGTCGGGATCGGCGGGGTGTTGAGCCAAAACCAACAGCCCATCGCGTTTTTTAGTGAGAAACTTAATGACGTGAGACGGAAATATTCTACTTACGACAAGGAGTTCTATGCCATTGTTCGGGCTTTGGATACATGGCGACACTACTTGTTGGCGAACGAATTCATTCTCTTTTCTGATCACGAGGCTTTAAAATATATTAATGGCACACACAAATTGAACCCACGGCATGCCAAGTGGGTGGAATTTCTTCAAATGTTCTCCTTTGTCATTAAACATAAGGCGGGATCCCAAAACCGTGTAGCCGATGCATTGAGTCGCCGATATTCATTACTCACTACCTTGAGAGTACAGGTAAATGGCTTCGAGACCTTTCGGGAACTTTATAAAGATGACCCAGATTTCAGTCATATTTGGGCTGCATGTGCAGCAGGTCCCTTTCAACAATTTATAATCTCGGATGGCTTCTTATTCCGGGGGATCAGGTTGTGTATTCCCATGTGTTCATTGCGCGATTCTATTATTGTGGAAAGCCATGCCGGAGGCCTCGCCGGACATTTTGGTCGAGATAAAACATTGCATATAGTCCGGGAAAATTACTATTGGCCCCGAATGGGAAAAGATGTGGCCCGGGTAGTTGAACGTTGTCGTATATGTCACATAGCAAAAATGCACAGCAGCAATGCCGGATTATACACGCCACTCTCAGCTCCGTCCGCACCATGGGAAGATGTAAGCTTAGACTTCGTCTTGGGGCTGCCAAAAACACAACGGGGAAAGGATTCCGTGATGGTTGTTGTTGACCGCTTCTCGAAAATGGCACACTTCATCGCTTGCACTCGTACGTATGATGCTAGTCAAGTCGCTCGGTTATTTCTTTCAGAAATTGTTCGGTTACATGGCGTGCCTAAATCGATCACATCGGACCGTGACGTGAAGTTTGTGGGGCATTTCTGGCGCACTTTATGGGCTCGTCTCGGGTCTAAACTCCATTTCAGCAGCTCTCACCACCCGCAAACGGATGGTCAAACTGAGGTTGTTAATAGAAGCCTTGGTAATTTGTTACGAAGTTTGGTAGGAGACCACCCCAAACAATGGGATTTAACACTTCCTCAGGCTGAATTTGCATATAACAGATCGGTTAATCGAACAACCGGAAAGACACCTTTTGCAGTTGTTTATGGCAGAAACCCAATCACCCCCTTGGACCTTGCACCACTTCCATTGGCTACATTTATAAATGATGAAAGCTCCCAACAGGTTGTGGATATCCAGAAGTTGCATGCAGAAGTCCAACTACGAATCAGTCAAACCAATCAAAAGTATGCGGACAAAGCAAATCAAAGGCGGAAGACGGTTGTTTTTAAAGAAGGTGATCTAGTTTGGATTCATTTGCGAAAGGAACGTTTTCCAGGAGGTCGTTTTGGCAAATTACATCCCCGGGCTGATGGACCTTTCAAGATTGTTAAGAAGATAAACGATAATGCTTACAAAGTCGATCTACCGGGTCACTACAACGTGTCGGCAACATTTAACGTGGCAGATTTGGCCCCATATGAAGGCACAAATGAAGAGGATGATAATCTAGATGGGGGAGCTTTCTCAGGAGGGGAGGATGATGCAGGAGCATCCATTGAACCCGGCCCAAGTCAAAGCATGGAACCCGACCCGAAACCCACTATCCAGACCTATCAAAGGCGTGGAAAGGCAGCATAGAAAAAGGATTAAAGAGGTCGGCCATATGGGAGTTATTTTTAATTAAAATATTAGTTATCTTGTTTCTTTTTAAACAGATTGGAGTTTCCTAATTTGGTGGATTATTTTCTCTTTTGTTCGTGTGGACAAGTTTTGGGAGACGGTCTTTTTTTCATTGAATTTTATTTGAATCACTATTCTCTGCTTCTTTGGTTTTAGTATTCTGGCCATTTGATTGCACTCTAATTACATCAGTTTTTGCCTTGAAATTTAGCTTTAGAGTTTAACTTATTAGGGTGGAGGGAGTGGTACCTTCCCAAACAAAACTACCCTTCCAAATTAGCCAATTAAATTATGCCACGTCAAATGCTCAAACTACCCTCCAAAGTACCCTCTATTAGTGGCAATGGTCCCCTCCCACTTTTTATTCCCCAACGTTCGGATTTTAAACACAAAAACACTTTGTCGAATCGGCAAAAACTACCCGAGGAACACTAAAAACTTGTCGATGAATGTGGCGGTGGTGTTGCCGATTGGCTTCACTTGCCGATGGGTCTAGCCGAAGACCACTCCCTCTACCCTTATGGTTTCGGTTTTGAGGTATGTGTATAGGGTTTGATGAAACGGGTCCATCGCCACTGAAATAAGCTCAATAAGAGTCCTTTTGGTCGAGTTCTCATAAAAACAGAAGTTCTCATACGAACCCTCCCCTATGTGAGTACTTAGTTTGATTCATAGTCTATGATGACTCATAGTCTATGATGACTGTTTTAAGAAAAGATACTTGGGGTAGTTGCTAATAATTTCTTTTTAAATAGAGCGCTTAGGAGTAAGCCTTCATGAGATGAAATAAGATGAGATGTAACCATTCTTACTGATTTTGACGCTCCACGTCTGACTTACTCAGAAACGCCATCAGGAGGAAACCCACCCATGTGAGAAATCCTCATACCCAACTTTAAAATATGTCTAAGGTGAGCTGAGATTTAAAACCAAGACCTACTATTTTAATAAAGTTTTAGGTACCTCACCTCAAAAATTGAAGACATGGATCATTGTTGATAATTATTGAAGGTTATTTAAAGTATGAATTTGTGATTGGCCGCTTACCATTGGTGTTGGTGAGAAGGAGCAAAACAGCAAAAAACCATAGTATAGGACTGCATACACAAAACATTCATTGTTATAACTTGTATCTTCAAATTAAAGTGAAAAATTATACTTAAAAATATTAGTAACCTTATTCCAACGACTTCTTTGAAATCCTCTTCCAGTGATCTAGTGATATATTTGTGGAAATCAAACTGTTGGTTACTCTCAGGAGTCAAATGTGACTGCATATACACACATATGTTTAAAGTAAAAATATAATTGAAAAATAATTAACATTGGTTAAAGAATTTTTAGAGAATGATTTAAAATTTCTTAGTTCGATCTTCTCTAGAGATAGTAATTTATTATTTCAATTTATACCGGAAGGAACACAACTCTCTTAGTTTATGCGCAATGTATAATAATACTACTTGTCTACTTTATGTAAGTTGTTTTACTACTTATCATATAAAATATACGAGAGTCAGTCTCGTAATTTTTTTCATATATTTATGAAAGTCGAACTCGTAAATGTTGAAAGTTTTATAGATTTTGTAATAAATTAACATAGATAGTAGGTTTGGAAGGTGATTGTTAGTGTACTTACATTGATGAAACCATGTCTAAGGGTGAGGTAATCAACTTTTGCAACCGATGTGAAGAACTGTCTGAAAAAACAACCCTGCATTATTTCAGAAAAATAAATTAGTGTTTATTAGTCAGAAATCAGATTGCAAGGATAAAAAGAATAACAACACTTTCCAGGGATTTATAAAAAATGCATATAAACAAGCTTGCGTGACTTGCGTTGCCGCGCACATCTACACGCTTTAACAATCTCGTGACGCGTCGGGGGAGAACCAATTTCTATACAACCTGGGCGAAAGACTTAAACGATATGCTTACGCTCACATAACAATAAAAATAACTCACATAACAACAAAACTAAAGTGAGTAAAAAACTAAAAAAACACCAACAATCGCTCCGGGGATGTGTCACGAAAAACTCAAAAAACCAAAAAAAAAGTCAAAGCTCGAATGTAAACGCAAACGCAACGATGCTAAACATAAAAATTGAGGTTGGTTTGGTTTGATCTCTTCACATGAAAATCGGGAATAAATCTCAGATCGATGATAGATGTGATATTGAAGGTGATAAATTAGTGCCAGCTTCATCCAAATTAAAGTGTGGTGGTGCGCAGTGGCGGAGCTTGAGTTCATATTCATAGGTTGCCAAGACTATATATGTAGAATTTTAAGGGATTTAATGGGTTGCCGGCCTATATATATATATAAAAAATTTCGGTCGAAATCGCTAAATTTACACTACGCACGAAAAAATCAGCGGTCGCCCGGGCGACTCCAGGCCCACAAGAACCTGCACCCCTGGTGGTGCGATTAATATATATATCATCTCCTAAACTTATATTCAACTAGAAATCCCCCAGGACGCCTGGTAAATAGGGGCTCTGACAGCGGCACATTTTTTTATATGATTCATCGAAGGCTTTCTCTGCTTTCGGTCAAAATCCCAAATATGATCGAGGCACTCTCTCTTATAGCATTTTTCTTTCCCTTCAAGCTAGGCGGATTAATCCAGATCTTTTTGTCTGTAAGAGAAAAGGAAAATGCGCTTATTTCATGAAATAGGAATGCAATAGAGTCATGAACAAGCAACCGTCGTATTTAGTTGCCACCATTGAGTTTGAAACCCTGAACAAACTGCCAGTGATAAGCCGGAGGAAGGTGAGGATGACGTCAAGTCATCATGCCCCTTATGCAGCAAAGCTCTTCGTGTCGCAATGCCAATTGTGTCATCTTGACCTTTCATAAGTGGAGACAAAATAATGCGTTCATACAAAAGATGCTTACTGTCTTCTGCTGATTCAACACATATCCACTGCAGTGTCTACACAAATACCTTAATGATTTCCACTCGTTAAGACATAGAATCTACTAAGCATATCTTGAGTTGGTGCAGAAAGGATCTCCAATAGTCGGAGGCTTTCCACATATGCATAGCCTAAAACAACAATTTTTATTAGCTGTAGAAAAGAAAGAAACTTCATTGTGTAGGATAAATCCAATTGTATTAATTGAATTTGTATACCATCCCATTGTAAATAAACGATCTTATCTATTTGGCATCAATAGTCGAAAGGAATTTTTCGAAAAGAAAACAAATTATGGGAGTGTGTGACTTGAACTCTTGATTGGTCTGTGCAGATATGTGCCTTTATTTGTATTTATTTACTGGAGACAGAGACAGGTACGTGGTTAAGTGATATTCAAACTTCTGGGTGGGTCATCGCAATTCCATTTAGTAAGTAGTGATTTTTCATCATTGGACCCCGCAAAAGTACATTGGATTGCATGGTTTAAAGCGACGACCTCAAAAAATCGGGTGGCCTAGGAATTATGAATACAAAGGAGACAAATATGGGTCTACTAACACGTTGGCGGTGGCGCTTCTAAACCTAAAAGGCGTATATGAAGGAATGTTATCTGGGCTATCACCACAACTCAAGATCATGGATTTATATCCCGGTTTGATTCACAATTACAGGTGTATGGGAAAACGTTTACAAGATCGATGTTGATTTATCAGAGGATAATATTGATATTTGATCCAAGGGAGTATATGTAACATAAACACCCGTATAGTTTATGTTAAAATGTCTTTTTATTAGATCTTATATATTATTTTATAATAGTTTTACAATATGTATATCTAAAAAATAATAAACAAAAACGTTTACTACTTTTTCAAAAAGATATTAAAAGATGTTAGGATAGCAGCATTATAATTAAAACAAACATTGAAGAAACGTTGAAGAAAACGTGTATGGAAACTGAATTTTTTTAATACGGTAATTTGATATAAAAATATAACAACCCTTTATTTAGTGTAATATGTAACTTTCATGATAATTTTTGTTGGAATTTGTAATTATCTATTTTGATAAGCCCAACCGTGTAACGCATAAGTTTTAAACTAGTAAAACAATATAAAATCAAGCTATCAAAAAATTTATCAACAAGTTTTTTTTAACTAAAAATCTCATATATGTGAAAAACATATGGATTGAAATATGACATTTATTGAATCAACTATTAATTAAAAATAAAAATAGATATAAAAGTGTTATTAGTATAACAATAATAAAATCTTGAGTTCGGATAACAATGTTTGTCTCTATGCGGTTTCCCTTTTGTTGTTAGCTACGACCTTATCGTATTCCCTGTTGATTTTCTTGGTATATTACCTAGCATTTCGTTAGTTTTTTGGTGATATATTTTTTTTTTTTTTGCAAATTCAAAAAAAAGTTGCAAGTTTGAAAATTAATTATTTTGTTTTATATTAGAAATATTCTTTTCCTTGTTTGAACTTTCAAAGAAGACCAATGGGCTTTGTCGTACTCATACCCCTCACTCTCCAAATGAAAGGTACGGGGTTCAAAATACAGTCCGAGGGATTAATCATGGGGCTTACTGCAAAAGCCATGGTTTCCACCTAGATGGCAGGCAGGCTCGTCTAGGTTCGGATGCTCGCTAACACCTGGGCCCTTGCTAACGATAAACTAGTTACAGACTGCGCTTGCAGCGCGTGAGTTGTTTGATCTGAAGACCCATTTATGCTATGAAAGAGATGCCACTAATAACATTGTTTTAAATAAAAAGGGGTTGTGTTATTCTTACACCCCATAATTTTTTTTCACACTCTTTATACGACCCGTATAGGGCTATACGGGTCGTATAGCAACACATCAGTACGAAGTAGAATGCCCTGTCATACATGATTGGCTCGTATACGAGTCGTATAGGGCTATACGGGCCGTATAGCGTTGGTATGATCGTATACGGCACTGGTCGTATACGTATCAATGACCGTATACGAGTGTTGGTATATGGTCGTATACGGGTAGTATGACCGTATAGGGGTCATATATTGAGACATAGGATGAGGCTATACGGGTCGTATAGCACTATACGGGTCGTATAACAACTCAGACGCCTGATACAAATCAGAGAATGTACGAGAATGTCGGGTAATAAGACCCGTATAACCCTATACGGGTCGTATTAAGGTGTAGAAATATAAAGTAGGGGTGTGTAAATAGCAAAACCCATAAAGAAACTTTCAAAGACATGGTCAGAATCGATATTTATTACAAAAGTTAATTATGGGCCCTTTGTTTGTGGTTGTATTTCAATAAAATCTGAGAGTTAGTAGTTGTATGTTCCTATCCTATTGATGAAGCTATGAACTATCAAACTTGCCCACATGGTTAGACTTTTTTGCATGTCTAGATATTTTGTGGTTTTTATCCATGACGGCTTTGGATAATTAATTAGGATTATGTTTGAAGGACATGTGATTTGCAATAAGATAGCTTAAACTTATTATGAAAATAAAAATACCATTTTCTTAATTATTATTAACTTGGGTAAGAATTTTCTTCTTGCAAAAGCTTGTTAGCGATAAGTGCTTACGATCCATAGGAGAGTTGTCGAGGTACTCCATGAACTCAAATGCCGACGTCCAAATGTTGTCTCTCTTGCAAATCTAAATCTTTCGGGATCTGAATTAAGTTCAAGATAAAATAACAAATTGATAATGCCATAAAATATCAATAAAGTATTTTCAACTCGAGCTATATAAATTTATAAAACCGCTTCAAAGGTAAATAAATATATTCTTACCATGTTGATATTGGTATTCTGCCGTTTTTGTTTCATCTTCCCAAGCCTTCCACCTTCTCATCTGTATTTAGTTTCACATATAAAAAAACTAAGATCATGTTATTGATTTTTTTAGCAGTAACTTTTTAGAATAATACTTTTTCAGCATGGAAAGATCACGTTATTGATAATATTACTATAGGGGGTGAGGTTATGATAAGAAGACGTTGTATAGTAAGAAGGCATAGGAAAGGTATCAAACGGACCCCGATTGAGCTCATTCTAGCGGAGCTGGAACCGTCTCGTCGAACCATTTTCCGCCCCAAACGAGTATAGCGTTGTAAATTGTTGACACCGTCGCATTGCGCGACTTTACTACTTGTATACCACACATACTCATCTAAACCTACTTTTAACTTACACCACACATGCCTTTAACATGATTTGAACCCTAAATTTCTAATTTAAAAGTGAAACAACCTAAACCCAAATGTTCCCCAAGGACTCTTAGGCATAATTACCCACCACTAAGGTTGGTGGCCTAATGGAAGGGACTTTGCCTCTTGAAGCACCACTATGAGGAGATCCTAAGCTCAGTCCCAGACAAGTATAAATATTTATGATGTAATTTAAGAGTATTATATATTACCGTTCAAAGAAAATATATAATTACCCACTATTTTAGTAGTTAACACTACACATAGCTATATTTAAAATGCATTAACGCGTTTTAAGATGCAATTATATATTTATAATAAATATAATTTTTACGTTGTTAAATCAAAATAAAGATAATAAATTACATAAAATGAATTGATCTAAGAAAAATAGTGAAAGTAGATTTGATTTAAGAAAAGTTAGAAAAAAGATGCTATATATTTATTTCTTTTTATCTATTTAGCTATTCGTAACTTTTGATAATTTCGAATCTTCTAACGGTATAAATCTTAACTATTAAAATAGTAAAATTAATTGTCGTAAACATTTTTAGAAGCACTGTATATACAAAAAAAGTTATGCAATAATTATTTTTAATACTGACAAACTGGAAGGTTAGCTTTGATTGTACCTTGAGTTTCCCCAAAACCAAAGTAAGAAGGCAATACGAGACATGAACGACAGCCAAGACAAAGATAAATATGTGGAGTTGGTGTATCCCATAGTTTGACACCATTTGTACCTTTCCCTGAACAAAATTTGAAAAGAAAAATATTCGATCATCTAAGATTAAAGGTAACTTATAAAGATCTAAAATCCAAACAATCTTGCTTGTACAATGAAAACACTAGTACAAATTCGTTTTTTAAGGCGTTTAGGTCCATTTTAACCGTTTTAGAAAATGTCGTCTCAAAATTTTTTTTTTTTTTCATATTATGCATTTTATATGGCGTGTGAAAGAACCGCCTCAAATAAAGAAAACATTTTTTAAGACGGTTAAATTGGATTTAACCGCCTTAAAAGAATCGAATTTGTACTAGTGATATTATCACTAGTTTATCTCTCCAACAAATCAAGCTTTATTTCAATTAAATTATTCATACATTTTTTCGCTCTATGTTAAGAAAATATTTCATACTATACATTTTACATAAATAACCAAGTGCCGTTCAAAAAAAAAAAGAAACATAAATAACCATGCTATTTGTGATTTTTTTTTAAATGGTGTCAAATTGAAGTTGGTCATGTAAATTAAAAAATAATTAATTAATTAAACACATTTTCTTTAATATTTGATGAAACCTCTCCTTAAAAAATATAATTTTAATTGAATTAAAAAATATGTTAATAAATTATAAATAAATTATTATTTTTTTATTTTTTTTAATCGTCATAATCAACTTTAATCTACACCATCACAAGACATGGTAATTGGTAACCTAATGTTTTATATAAAAATTTATAGAATTAAACACCCTCTGAAAATAAAATGACATATTCAGAGCAAAAAAGTATGTATAAACCAGCTCGAGCAAGCATGAAAGTTGGTTATATTTCTCTAAAAATTTCCCGGTGTCTAATATATAATAACATCCTAAGAATAAATAGCTTAATCAATCATAAGTGTAACATTTCATGAATAGTAGATCATTTAAGAAAATAACAAACGAAGTCAGTTAAAATTGACCGAATGACATGATAGTTATACCTTCTTTAGACAAGGATCATCAAAATCATTGTCAGCACTGTCATCGTTACAAGGATGCCATGTTCTTGCAACTTTACTTGGAATACATATATCGGAAATTGGTTTTTGACCCACAGTTAGTAGCAATGATATGAAGCCTAGAAGCATCAACTCTGGCAAAAAAACGTATTTAAGGATACATATATATATATACCTTAAGCACGTTCAACACTTATTTTTAAAGAAAGAAAAGATTAATTAGAAGTTTACCTGCTTTGATCTTTTCAAGGGCTTCATGAAGTGATTTCTTCTGTTTGTGTTGTAACCACTGCGGAATAAAAGAAAATACATTACGTGTTACTCTCGATTTGATTTCGTTTCCTCGCAGTCACCCTAGGGTAATATCCACGGTATATTAACGCAGGCTTACCTCACCTTTTGATTAAAGGAAAAGGGGTGACATTTTTTTATTGGGTTAGAGTACTGACTGAAAAGAGTTTTGTCATCACTTATGGCTTAAACTTGAACCTTAAACTATTTTTAAGGAGAGACATCTTTAACGCATTAATAAATTGAGACAAATATTAATTTATTTATTTTCTTTTCTAAAACTTTAACTCTTAAAGTCTCTAAATTAATTCTAATTCGAAATTAGAATTAATTTATATATTACCTTAATCAAACGGTATCTATTTGTAATTTATATATTTCCTTTTATTTCTGATTCCCAATTAAAAAACTAGGGTTTGCATACATATATAAATCGAAATTAGAAGAGGCGAACGAATGATCAAAGAACAGGTAATCTGAACTAATAAAGTAACATTTTTACGACTGAATAAGTAATCAAAAAGAACAATTAATTTCACTATTGGAAGTTAACAATTAGAGAAAAAATTACGAACTGAAATATTTAACCTTTAAATGTTAACACTTTTCATCTCCAAAATATGAAGCCTATCTTGTTTAAAACCCTTAAACAAGTTAACAAAATCAACCACTTATTAAGCAAGTTGTGTTCGGGTTAATCTATACATGTAGTGTCCGTGTTGACACGTTTCTTTAAATGAGTCGAGTCAGCCGAATCAAAACCCATTCTTTTTGTGTAGTCTTAAGATCATCCCTAGACAAGATAGACACATGGTCGAAAGAGAAGTGGTATAACGTATCTTGTTTTAATGATAAAAAGAAAGAGCTTTAAGCAACAAATTAAGAGTTCGTTTTTACAAAATGTTTTCTTTAATCACAAAGACCCTATTGTAGATAATGTTTATATGAGAAGGGAGAAAGATAGGATACATACGTGGCCAATGATATGAAGTAAGTATTCAAGAGCAATTGAAATGGCTAGTATCACAAACACCACCACTGCTACTGCCCATGAGGGTGTTATCTTTAATGATCTCTCTTTTAACTTAACATATGCTTCCCCTTTATCCATCTCTCTCTCTCTCACAATAGATATGTGTCTATATATGTACCTATGTCTCTCTTTTATAAACAAAAAAAAAAAAAAAAAAGAGGAGATGAGTAGAGTTTGGTGTAGCGACAGGTGAACTCTGAAAGGAATGATTGTGTGTGTTTTAAAATGAATAATTATGGAAAACTTTTGCATTTATGTAAGTAGATATTTCATAGACTTTTGAATTTTCTCCTACCCAACAATTATACAAATCAGTTAGATCATCACAAAATCATTATCAGTGACGGATCCAGAGATTTTAGTGAGTAGGGGCAAAACAAATTGTCTAGCTTAAATCATGTATGGTTAAAATAGGTCAGCTAAAAACAAATAGGTTTCAAAATGATAGGTGAATACACTTCGTAGATATTTACTTAACTATATTACAAAGCTATTCATATATATATACTTTATGACCGAAGGATTTTAGCCTAATGATACCATGTTAGTGATGAGATGTAACTTCCTAGTACTAAAGAAAAATAATGTGTATTTCATGAGACGTCATTTGGATTCTTAGCCCTTCAAAAAATTTAGATGAATTTATGTGATGTTACATTTACAAAGTGGGCCACCGATATTAATAACTTACACAATAGTCTCTAAAGTTTATATTTAAATTTATTTATACCAACTTATCACACCCTGATGGTGGCAGAAACACCATCATGACACAACTGTTTAAAAACTTATGATCAACTATTAAAATTAGGGGTTATTGGATTTTAATACTTTAAACTATCATCATTTGGCTGACATTACTCTCAACTTTCATATCATCTCTCAGGACTCCCAACTTTCAGCTTGTTTTCCTCTGCCACTCCCGAACTAATTGAAAAGTGCTTATATGTTAGCTTTGCATCAACTTATTTTTTGGTTTGAAGTGACAGAAGGAAATAAGTTGAAAGTTTGGAGTGCTGGGAGACAATATTAAAGTTATGAGTGCCGGCAAATGGTGATAGTTGGGAGTATTATAATCCAATAACCCTAAAATTAGGGGTAAAATATAACAAATTTCTCAAGTATTCCAATTAGGTCACTCAAAGTTATTTTGTGTCTCTAAAGTCATTCAACTTTCAATGAGTGTTTCAACACTTTATAATTTTTAAAAAAATATTTAAATTTTTTTGAAATTGATTGAGCCAAATAGAACATATATGAATATTTGTTACTAATTAATAAATATTTAATCTTACCTTAACTTAAATTTTACAATTATGAAACTTTATTATTATTTCGTGAACTTGTTTTTTTCACAATTGACTCAAAAGTCATGTTAATTGAAAAAAACGTTTTCACCTTTTTAAATCAAGATTAATATATGTTTCATTTCCTTCAATCAATTTTAGAAAATTTAAAAATTTTAAAAAAATTTACGTATGATTGAAACACCCAGTGAAAATTGATTGAGTTTAAAAAGACAAAAACACTTTAAGTGACTTAATTGAAACAGTTGAAAAACTTGATCACTGTCATTTTTCTTTAAAATTACAATACTTATTCAATTCCATATGCAATATCATACAAGAAATACAAAACAACTAAAATACAAATCCAACTATGATTAATTAACTAAGTCCAAATGATCTTATGTGTTTTCATTGAGTTTCCAACCTAACTTTTACAAGAAACATGTTAAAAATTAGATGTCAACTAGAGTAAAGTAGTTGCCTAGTTGGTAAGTCATATAGCTTTTAACTCAGGATGTGAAAATATGTAAGTGGCTATTTGATTTGTTTGACTGAGTATGATCTGACTGAGTCAGAAGCTGACACAGTTAGAAGTTCTGACTAGGTCTGCATCTGACTGAAACTTGGCTGTTTGATTCTGTATCTGATTGACTCTGCTGAATAATAAAAAAACCATAAATTTTGTTTTGTATTCAATAAAAATACTTGAGTAAAGACTAGGGGATTTGAAAAATACAAAGCTTAAGTTGAGGGGCTTATATGAAAATTAAGAATTAAATCAAATAAAAATACTTCATCTCTACCATAACCCTAATCTTCCCTCTTTCTCCACCACCGCCTCTCTCGACACCTCCAAACCCGTTTCCTTCTCCGCCACCATCTCCACCATCCTCTCCGTCGTCAAACGCCTCACCTTTTGCTCGCGATCGAGCCCCGACGCCTCCCCTGATCTGTTTTTTGCTCGCGATCGAGCCCGGCAACCTGCTGAGTTCTTTCTCCACTGCCGCCTCTCTCTACACCTCCAAACCCGTCTCCTTCTCCGTCATCCCCTCCGTCGTCAAACGCCTCACCTTTTGCTCGCGATCAAGCCCCGACGCCTCCCCTGATCTGTTTTTTGCTCGCGATCGAGCCCAGCAACCGGCTGACTGCCAGTCAGCGATCTCCAAATAACGGCCCGGGTCAGCTCGTCGGTCAGGTGTGCGGTTCGGTCTGCTGAGCGGTTTACCAAATCAAACACCATAACCCATGACCGAGTCAACTGGTAATGGGTCAGATGTGCGGTCAAATGGTTTCAAACGGGCCCTAAGTCTTGAATCCAGATCTCCTGATCTTATACAATATGCAAGTCCGCTTAACGTCTTATACAAACCTTTTGTTACCTTTTGTTTGTATTTCATAGATATAAAGCCTTCCACGTAAGTGAGATACCGGATCTCGGTTAGTTTAGTCTGGTCGTCTTCTTCGTAGCACGTTAGGGCTTTTACAGTCTTTCATAGTTTTACTCACGAATCACCAGGTATCATCTGAAATCAACAACATATACTTCGTCTATTTAATTGTACTGTCATTTTTGCGAATCGATATATATACAGCGTTGTTGATCTGTTTAATAGATGCCATCTATCCATTATATATGTTCAATCGTTATCTGGGTATGTAATAGAGGTGAACAAACCTAATATTTTGATATTGTCATCAACAAGAGGATATAGTAATGGATGTGTTTAGAATCATTCAAAATTTGTATCATTTCTAAGCTGAAATCATTTATAAAATTGAATACGTTTCCCTTTTTTTTTTTAAATTCGTACCAGAAGAATTTAGGTAGAAACCACTAGTTCATAAGTATTTGCTGGTTTAGGTTATGTAACATCTAAATCTTGGGAGTGTGTGATTAAAATCAAGCTGTGATGTTCAGTTTCATTCTCTCCAGTCTGAAATTATGAACACATTGGCATAGTTCAAATCAGTAATGAATTTAATACATCTTTTAGGGTATACATACTGTATTGATTTGTTATTATCAGCTCAAAATATAAGCTTAAGATCTGTCTTAAGTTACCAATAGCTTATGTATCAAAACTCAAAACTGTCTTCTTCTATGAGCCAAATGTTGTATACCTTACATCATCATCATCATCGTACTCAGTATATCCCAGTTAAAAGTAGGATATGAGGAGGGTAGATGTAGACAGCCTTACCTCTACCTCGTATGATAAAGAAGCCGCTTCCAATTTTATCTTTTTAGGTATTTTTAAATTCCAATTTTATTTAGAAATATGCTAACAAACACATTATGGATTTCATGGAATCCTTTGAATTCCATATTCCAATCCCAATTCCAACGAATTCCGTGAACCAAACGCCCCCTTAGTAATGACACATTAATTGATAGAAATGATCTAGAAGAAAGCTGGTGCTGTTAAGCCCATTGATAATATTAATGTTATGGAATATGGTCTTTTGAATCTTCAAGTATACAACCCGATATATTATCATCTGATTAGTTTTCATCACTTCTAAATCTTGTTGATATATCTGTTTTGAAGGTTGAAGACTTGATTGCTTGTAAATCAAGTAACATTAATGGAGAATCAAGAAGCATCAGTTTCATCAACTGCAACCCGTACATGGCATGACTTTTTGGACCGAATGCGACAACCTTCAGCTACAGAATTCGTAAAATTAATAAAAAACTTTATCGTGTCATTATCAAACAATCCTCCCGATCCAGAAAAAGATGCAGAATCCGTGCAACAGTTTTTTAGCAATATGGAAGCCAATTTTCGGGTACATCCTCTATGGGCGGGTCGAACCGAAGAAGAATTAGACAGTGCCGGTGAAGGCCTCGAGAAGTACATAATGACAAAATTATTCACTCGCGTATTCGCTTCACACCCAGATGATGTCAAAACAGACGATGAATTTCACAAAAAAGCAGCTTTGATCCAGCAATTTATACATCCGTATCACTTGGAAATTCAACCAATATATCAAAATGAAACATCATGGTTACAAGCGCAAAAAGAGCTTCTAAAAATCAACACGTATAAAGCACCACGAGATAAACTCGCGTGCATTCTTAGTTGTTGTAAGGTTATTAGTAATTTTATGTTCAATGCTTCGGTTTCTGGTAATGAAAATCCACCGGGGGCTGATGATTTTTTTCCTGTTTTAATTTATGTTATTATTAAAGCAAACCCGCCTCAGTTTCACTCAAACTTGATGTATATTCAAAGATTCAGGAACAAATCGCGACTAGTTGGTGAAACATCTTATGTTTTTACCAATATGCTATCTGCAGAATCGTTCATTTTGAACATGGATGCAAAAGCATTGTCAATGAGTGAAACTGAATTCACGAAGAATATGGAATCTGCTGAAATAGTTGTTTCAAGGCTTTCTGGAGAAAATCCTGAGAGTCAAAATGGTCAAAGTCAAAGTGTATCAGAATCGAAATTAAAAGAAATCCCATCAATTTCGGATTTGGAGAATAAAGGCGCGAATATGCTTGTGGTGGATGAAAAAGTGAGTGACAAGTTTGAGAATTTTCAGTATTTATACTCCAATGTTGGAGATTTGAGTGTTGGTGATGTAGAAGATTTGTTAAATGGTTATAAACAACTTGTGTTTAAGTATGTTTGTCTTGCTAAAGGGATGGGTGTTCCAGTGGTGCAGCCTCAAACAAGAGGAAGTATGTTTGAATCTACGGTGACTGAAGAAGTTTCTTCTCAAATTGAGGAAAATGTTGAAAATTAGATTCTATGATTCACAATTTTTTTTATTGTGGATTAGATCTTCGTAATAGCAATGGGTAGGGATTCCATTTTAGCAAATTTGTAGTTGATAAATAAGTATTTTCAATGTCACGTGTTACAATCCTCAAGCTTAATATATCTTTTTCGGCTTCTTATATCTCACTCTATAGTTTATTTATTCCGTATATAATATAGAGTAGTTCATTGTTTCAAGTTAATACTCCGGTGACTTCTAAATGAGAGGTCTTTGGTTCGAAGCCTGTTCATAGCAATTGCTATGCATGGTCAGGGAGTTTTCTCAAATAGGTTTCCTCCTGGGGTGGGCATTGTGTTACATTCTACAAGTATCTTAAGGTTGGGTTTTCAAATTACGATGTGGGGGACACATGGCAACACTCAAGTCAACGATGCCTAAAAAAGGCTCACGTTGTCTCAAGAAACTTGTTCTATGTTTTCAATGACATCTTTTGATGCTAAAATAATATCGACAAATAACACAATGAGACAAATCCTAAACCCTTAAACTAAAGTCAGTCCCCAAAACATAAATAACACAACCATTTCAAAGCAGGTACAAACTAAAGGTGACACCACCTATGCTTTCATTGATGATTCAATTCGTATGAAATGCAGGAATTTGAAGTGTCAAAAGTGGCCAAAAAAACAAAATGCAGTTTACAACACCAACTCTAAGTAACCAAACATGCCTCCTTATACATAAACATGTACAAGCAACCAATTAACCTTAACATTGTAAACGTAGGTACATATGCGTCTCTAGAACACCGGCAAGCTCAAGTTTTTGAAGCCATAAAAGAAGAACAATCCATCTCACTTTTTCAAAAATTGTGAAACACATATGTAGCAAAATCAGAAATGAAACCTTTAGACAACTATGTATTATCAACTAAACTAATTTATATATATAACTGCCGCAGCATGGTCATATATTATAGTTGTATTCATTTTAAAATTACTGAAAGAGGGTAATCAATATTTTAGTTTATTTTGTTATACGTGATTTTAAGCAGCTTTAGTTTATTTGATATTCAAATGATATAGGAGAACTAGTAAAAAAAAATTAACCGAAAAGGATTTTTAATTTTTAAATTATTACTTTTTTTGGTAAACTTCAGTTCATAATACCAGCATACTTAAAATCGATCATCTAAATAACTGAAACGAGTGTAACAAAACCTGATCCCATTAATATGTAAACGAGTTACAAGGATTAACATGCAATATGTTTTTGTATCCCACAATTAAAGATGAGAACCATATCTCATTATTGATATTTTTTTTCTGGGATATTAAATTCATCTAGCTCATACATGGTGTTTCACCCTTTTCAACACTATTCTTGGTTCAAACAAACTCCAAATTAATGATTATGTGACCAAATGTTACTTCTTGGATAATGGACTCGGGCCAAGTTTTGATATCTGTGACTTGGGTCTCATTGCCTTTGAGTTTCCTGACTTTGATCTTGTCAAAGCCTTATTGCTTGTGGTTACAGTTTCCGATCGGTGTGACCAACTCCACCCGCAATTAAGATGGCTCGGTTCCATACGTGCCGATTTTTGCGAGTTCATCCATGTTTGCTGTTTGTATATTCACAAATCTTAATTTAGAACAAATTCACATATCTATCTTATGAGAGCATTTTTTTTTAAATACTAAATTTGTACGTTTAGTAAAATTATACCTACTTTATTAATTACCTGACGAGAGTATGCATAAGACAATGCCTTTTCTCTTCTTTCAGCAGCCTCCTTTTTGGTCTTCGATATGGCGTTTACTTGTTCCTTAGATTTGGGACTCAGATTAAAACCCTGCTGTTAAATACCACAGAATTTAAATTATTATTTATGCAACACAAGAAGGATTTTTTTTGCAAAAGGGCTGACCATACTGCTTTTGATACCTACAAATGAGTCATGGTACTCAAATGAAACAAAACTTGTGTGTGCATTTTTCCTTTTTTTTCGATTAGTATAATATTATGACTCATTTTGCATATGCAACAACTTATATTTAGCAGTGTTGCAAAAATCGGCGCTAGACGGCTTCCAGGCACCTCGATTTTGCCTAGGCGGTTGTCTAGGCGCTAGGCGAACCTAGGCGGGTCTAGGCGGACAGAAATCCGTCAAAATCCTCAAAAATCAGTCAAAATTGGTTAAAAAAGTCAAAATTGGTCAGATTTTAGTTAAAATCAATTAAAATTGGCTAAAATCTATTAAAATGGGTCAAAATCTTCTAAGTATTTATAAAAATATAATTATTTTTATATATTTTATATAAATTTTGTATATATATATATTAATATCTATATAAAATTTTAAAATATTACATATATTCAATCCGCCTAGTTCCGATTAATTCCTAGGCGGTACCGCACCGCCTAGCTAGCGCCTTCTCCAACCTCTTGATATTTAGTTGTTAAAGCTACCACATCATGAAAAAATGAAACATGTTTATAGCATAATCCTAGTATGATATGATCGAGATGGAGGTTATTCTTGGTTGCTGCTTTATCTATGTTAATATTGATGTAGGGCTACGTTTTACAGACGGTCAAACCTTGTCAAGAGCCTTTGTACGTTTCTGACTTGGGTTTCGGTAAAGAGTCTCATTCACTTGATCCATTCGAGACCTCCTGGTCCGAACCTGCGACTTGATACGACCCATTCTCTGCATACGCGTTAAGGTGGATGTTGTTTGATGCTTGACTGCTTGCCCTTGAATCCACAATCTCAGTCTACTCATCGCTCTTAAAGACCGGAAAACCCTTCTTGCCTGGAACAACAAACCCCCACAATCATAAAATCTCACTCATAGGGATTATATTTTAAATGTCTCATAAACCAATATATATATATATATATATATATAATCTTGATGAGCTATTTTGAATGAAAACTCATGTAGCTTATGTGTTGGGCTTAACTTAAATAACAAATTTTCCTAGAAGAAGGAACCACCCAAAGTGTGGTTTTTTGTGGATATAATCTCCGTACAACACAATTAGGTTAACATAACCATAGTAAAATGTTGCATTATGCCTAATGCAACTGTTTAGCAAAATTTGCATCATGTGAAGTTGTATTAGATCTTAACCAAATTTTTTGTTAACAAATGCAACTTTTTTTAGAATTTGCTAATGAAAGTTTGCATTAACTAGGTTTATGTTTCTAAAAGTTTTAAAACGTCATTCAATAAATAATAATATTTGTAGTACAACAATTTCTATAACTCGTTATTGTTATTTATAAAAATAATTGAAAATTTGGATAAGTTGTGTTTTAACAAACTAAAGTCAACTAAAGTCAACACATACCAAGTAGCCACGATAATCCTTCTGAATCTTGATGGCACTCATTTCTTCCTTTGTTTTACCTAGGAAGCATGAGTTTGGTGAAGCGTATGTGATTGTATCCACGTGTTTGATCTGCTCATTCTCCGGTAGTTTGAATTCAATATGTTGATAATGTTGGAAAGGGTTAGCCAATGTAGATGAACATGTTTGATTTGCATGCCTTGAATTTTTATGATTTGATTTTGATTTATGGGATCTCTGTCATAGTCATAAGGGGATAGAGAGTTGTTAGATATATAATATAAACAAACAACTACTATGCAATATATTATATATATATATATAAAAGTAGGAGCACACCTTTTTGTTGCCCATTGGAATACAAGGGCCTACAGCTTTCTTCATTGCAGAAAACCAACTCTTCTTCCCCATTTGACCCTCTTAAAAAAACCATATATAAATAACATATATGAGTTCTCTTTCGAGATCATTTTTAATAACTGGATATATTTCTTAACTTGAAATGGTTCAAACAATCAGGAATTTATTTATGAAATCTATTAATAACGGTTATTAAGATGACAAATTATCAACAGATTATGCCTGAGATTTTAGCTGCCATGTGAAGCTAGTAAAAATGCACTTCTCAACTATGTTACTACTATAATGAGCAAACACTTTTTGTTTTGGTCACTTGTTATCTTCTTATATGCCACTGTTGTTATTTGTCATTTTATTAGTCTTTCACCTAATTATGTCTCCTATTAAATAATTACATTATCTCTTTTATTAAGTAGTTATGACAATGATGATTAATATATTATTTATATTTTTCATATTAAATAAATTATAAAAATAAGTTTTTTTTATTGAAAAACGAATTTTCATGATAGTTTGCTTAAAAAGAAATATTAAAAACATTATTTAGGAAGATAAACAAAAATGATAATATTGTTTTATTACAATATTATCTAAAGTACTTATTAATGCCTAATTTGAATCATATGTTATCTCATACTATCATTTATCATTCTATAATTCGTAAATGTCAATTGCTATTTAATATTTTATATTTAAACCGTGTAAGACACGTGGTAATAACATAGTAAACTTAATTATATATGTAAATACTATTGTAGCAAGTTGATTTATCTTCCATTGTATTTGGGTCTTTCAATATAATCTAATTAATATATATTAATCGAAATATAGTTTAGAAAAATTGGAAATAAACACAACTCTGGCCTCATTTAGAACTTAGGCCTGTACGAACGCACATCCTACACACCCTTGAAAACACCTATGACATGTATGACTAAAGAGAGCAGTAGAATTTATGTAAAAATACCTGCAGCAACAAAAAAAGATTAATCCTTGTCTTGTGATTCCTTAGAGGAAGCAATAGAAAAGGATAATCCCTGTTGCTGTTAGGGATCGATTTGGGGGATGAAGAGAAGAGATCCTGAGAAGAAAGATTGTTATTGTTTGTTGGAGGACTATTGCATGGGGCATTGGGATTAAATAGGACCTTGCAAGCCTATGTTAGGAAACACAAAAAGTGGTGGTGATAATTCAATTTCCATATTTGGTGAACTTACATTTGCTATTTCAAATTTATATTTAGAAACATCCATTCTATGTAAATACTTAATTATACCTGCATTTATGTGTAGGGAGTTTAAAAAATTCATTCTTTTTCGGTTGCATGTCTTTCGCATTCCGGTACCCTTCTTGAAACTTAGATATAGGGGTGTTCATGGTCCGGTTTTGACGGTTTTTGGATCAAACCGTGAACCAAACCGTTAGTAATGGTTTTTGATAATCAAAAACCAAAACCGGACCGTTGAAAACAAAAACCAAGCCGATACTAACGGTTTAGTTTCGATTTCGTTTTCCGGTTATTTTTTCATCTAGTTGGATGAAGTGTATAAATCTACTAGTCAAATTTGTGTTTGCTAATTATTAGTACAAGAATATAATCTTGAGGTGAAGAATAAAGTTAATGAAAATGAAAACACAGACCGTAACTGTCTCAGATGCTTTTATTCTATTAGAAATGAACCGTACCTCTCATATTATATATACCTCATCTACTAAGGACCATGATGGTTTTATAATTAACGTCTATAAACCGATACACTAAGGGTCTGTTTGGTATGTGGTAATGAAATTGATGAAGGAATGGAATGCACGAGGTAATGAAATGGACAAGGGAATGAAATGGATGATTACCATTCCATTGTCATGTTTGGTTACTAGTGATAATGAAATGAGTCTTGTTTGATAGAAAAAAAAAGATGAAGGAATGAAATACAATTTGGGTCAGGACATTGTTCGGATCATGGATCGGGTCGTGGTTCAACTCATGAGTTGGCTCGTGGTTTAGGTTGTGGGTCGGGTCGTGGGTCGTGTATCATGAGTTGGGTTATGGTTCGAGGCATGGGTCGGGTAATGGTTTGGATCATGGGTTGGATAATGAGCCGGGTTATGGTTTGAGTCATGGGTCGGGTCATGGTTTAGGTCATGAGTCGGGTTATGGTTCAAGTCATGG